>CM051001.1:3868288-3870788 GCA_027704905.1 Muraenolepis orangiensis | reverse complement strand
GAAGGTAGACTCGGTCTGAACTGTGTCTATGTGTACTGTGTCCTGCCTGTTAGTTCCCCATTCATCCAACATGGAGTGGAAGATATCTAGAAGTAAACCTTCACCACATTCACCACCGAGTAGTCTATAACTGCTGTCTGTTGTCGGGTATTGCACATAAGATTTTCACTCATTGCTTATACTTGTATAAACTGTGATATACACAGTCATATCGGTGAGCGGTGAACGTTGTTCTTAGATATCTTCCACTCAACGTTCGATAAATGGTTTGCTATAAATATACCAGTGTACTCCATTCATAGACCAACTCTCGCTGCTGCTTCGCCTGAGTTTTGATCAGCGAAAACGACGACTGACAGCCTGAGTTTCAGCTGGTTTTCTCTGTGCTACCGTGGCGATAAATGCAAGTAAAAAATGTACTTATATACACGATTTATATACAATCATAATTATATACATATATATATATATATATATATATATATATATATATTGTAACGGCCTGGGGAAGGCTGTGATGCGGGTCCCGCATAGAGGGGGATATGCGGAACCCACCACCGGCCTCAAGTCCGGCGTTACCCTCCGCAGGAGGGGCCCAGGGGGACATCCAAGGAAGCCGGGCGTCGTCTTCCCCAGAAGTGGAGGGACACCAGGCCTATAGTGACTGTGGGGAGGGCCTTGATTGGGGACTCATGTTTTGTAGTTGTCAATGTGGACGGTAAACCATGCATGGCCCTAGTTGACTCGGGGTCGACAGTGACTTTGCTACGGGCAGACTTGGTGCCGAGCGATACACAGCTGGAGCCCACGACGGTACAGCTACGCACCGTTACGGGGGAGCTGGCGCCGTTAAAGGGGAGACTGTAGGCTGTAGGCTGTAGGCTACTGGCTGTAGCCAGTAGCCTACACATAAAATGCAATATATCGGCACAGAAAAAGAGCAATATGTATATATAAATCAATGTAATAAAATATACATTGTTATATGCTATACGCCCTTTCAGCAGCCTGATGGCCTGACTGTGGAAGCTATCTCTGAGTCTATTTATACGGCACTTGATACTGCGGTATCGCCTACCCAACGGTAAAAGTGAATACAGTTTGTGGCTGGGGTGGGCAATGTCTTTTATGATGCTTTTGGCCTTGGCCACGCACCGCTGGTTGTATATATCCAGGAGGGAGGGGAGCTCACCTCCAACGATATACTGGGCCGTCCGCACCACCCTTTGAAGCGCTCTGCGCTCCAGTGTGGTGCAGTTCCCGTACCGGGCGGTGATACACCCTGTAAGAACACTCTCCATAGTGCCGGTACAAAATGTTCTCAGGATGCGGAGGCCCATGCGGAATTTCCTCAGACGCCTGAGGACACTCAGGTTAGTGCTGGAAAGGGTCAGGGCCGCGGGTTTAAAGCTGCACCCAGATAAGTGCTACTTCATGCAGCGGGAGGTAGACTTTCTGGGCCACACAGTAGGCGCGGAGGGTATCAGTACCCTGAAGGCAAGCAAGGTGCGAGCAGTAGCAGACTGGCCCACCCCCCTGTAACCAGACACAGCTGAAGAGCTTCTTGGGCTTGGCCTCCTACAACCAGAGTTTTGTACAGGGTTTCGCCTGCCTGGCAGCACCGTTGTTCCATCTGCTGCAGAAAGACAGAGACTTTTAGTGGACGGAAAAATGCCAGGAGGCCTTTAGCAGCCTGCAACGAGCCTTGTGCAAGGCACCGTTACTGGTCCCAGCGAACCCATCCCTGCCCTTTCTCTTGGACACAGACGCTAGTGCCGTGGGGGTGGGGGGCGTGCTCTCGCAAGAGGGGCCTGAGGGAGAGCGGGTCATAGCCTACTTCAGTAGGGCGTTCAACAAGGCTGAGAGACGTTACTGCGTTACCCGCAGGGAGCTCCTGGCACTGGTGTTGTCCATACGCCACTTCAAGTACTACCTGTGCGGGCCCTTTTTCCGGTTGCGGACAGACCATGGCGCCCTCAAATGTCTCATGACCTTTAAGGAACCAGAGGATCAGGTAGCCCGATGGCTGGAGGAGCTCCAGGCCCTCAACTTCACCGTGGAGCATAGGGCGGGCGCCCGGCACACCAACGCCGACGCGCTCTCTCGGCGGCCATGTTCCGTGGAGGGTTGCCGTTACTGTGACCGGAGGGAGGCGAGAGAGAGAGAGCTGCAGGACGAGGAGGAGGCAGGGCACTCCCCCCCTCATGGGGAGGTGCTCTGTAGGGGGCTATAGATTGTCGGCTGGGCCGAATGGAGGCAACAACAGGAGCAGGAGGCGAAGCAGCGGCCTCCGTGGGAGATGGTGGCCCAGCTGTCGGCAAACACCAAGGGACTGTGGTCCAAGTTTGGGGCTCTGCGCCTGGGCCAAGGGGTCCTACAAAGGGCCTGGACCGAGCCAGCATCCGGGGAGGAGAGGTGGCAGACGGTGGTCCCCAAGGGCTTGTGAGCGGGAGTACTCGGAGCCATGCAAAGGCCCCACTCAAAGGCCCAACTCCTTTGC
>CM051001.1:3848288-3850788 GCA_027704905.1 Muraenolepis orangiensis | reverse complement strand
ATGTACGTCACGTATCCTTCGCCATTACTTCTAATCGCTGTTTGTTTTTTGTCTCGTCCAATCCATCGTTTGAAGCATTGGAAACGACTCGTTGGAAAGTAACCCTCCCTAATGTTCCCTCCCCTCATCTCTCCTCTCTCCTCCCCTCATCTCTCCTCTCTCCTCCCCTCATCTCTCCTCTTCTCTCCTCCCTTATGTTCCCTCCCCTCATCTCTCCTCTCTCCTCCCCTCATCTCTCCTCTCTCCTCCCCTCATCTCTCCTCTTCTCTCCTCCCTAATGTTCCCTCCCCTCATCTCTCCTCTCTCCTCCCCTCATCTCTCCTCTCTCATCCCCTCATCTCTCCTCTCCTCCCCTCATCTCTCCTCTCTCCTCCCCTCATCTCTCCCCCTTTCATCTCTCCTCTTCTCTCCTCCCTACTCTCTCATCCTCTCATCTCTCCTCTTCTCTCCTCCTCTCTCCTCCCTACTCTCTCATCCCCTCATCTCTCCTCTCTCCTGCCCTAATCTCTCCCCCTCTCATCTCTCCTCTTCTCTCCTCCCTACTCTCTCATCCCCTCATCTCTCCTCTCTCCTCCCCTCATCTCTCCTCTCCTCCCCTCATCTCTCCTCTTCTCTCCTCCCTACTCTCTCATCCCCTCATCTCTCCTCTCTCCTGCCCTAATCTCTCCCCCTCTCATCTCTCCTCTTCTCTCCTCCTCTCTCTTCCTCGTTGACCTCCGGTGGTGTTGGGAGAGTTTTGAGGGTGAAATGAGGATATTTGTGGTCTCTTCCTCGTTACCTGGGACTGGGGGCGTGTTGACACTTCACTGGGAAAACTTAGACATAGAAAGTGAGTGAACCGGGGAATGACACAAGGACAAAAACAAGAGAGAGAGAGAGAGAGAGAGGAGAGAGAGAGAGGAGAGAGAGAGAGAGAGAGAGAGCGCGAGACACAGAGAGACACAGAGAGACACAGAGAGACAGAGAGACAGAGAGGGTGAGGACCCACATGGTGCGTAGAGGTTAGAGGCTAGCTCCCTGCCAGATGGAGAGGATTAACAGGCTACTCTCTCTCTCTCTCTCTCTCTCTCTCTCTCTCTCTCTCTCTCTCTCTCTCTCTCTCTCTCTCTCTCTCTCTCTCTCTCTCTCTCCCTTCTGCCTCTTCTCTCCATCTCCTATGTGCTTGTCTTTGCTCGCCCAATCTTCCTCCTCTCTCCCTCTGCTCTCTTGTTTAGTCTCTACCTTCCCTCACCCAATCAAGCCACCACCGTCTCTCTCTCTCTCTCTCTCTCTCTCTCTCTCTCTCTCTCTCTCTCTCTCTCTCTCTCTCCTCTCTCTCTCTCTCTCTCTCTCTCGCTCTCTTGCTGTCTCTCTCTCCCTCTCTCTCCCTTTCTCTCCCTCTCTCTCCCTCTCTAACGCTGACAAGAATGATAGTTTCATTTGCATTCTGAAGTTTCCGCTGTGCCCTTCCAAGATTAATGAGACAGCTCTTCACCCAGAACTCTCTCCCCCTCCCCTCCCCTCCCCTCCCCTCCCCTCCCCTCCCCTCCTCTCTCCTCCCCTCCCCTCCCCTCCCCTCCCCTCCCCTCCTCTCTTCTCTTCTCTTCTCTTCTCTTCTCTTCTCTTCTCTTCTCTTCTCTTCTCTTCTCTTCTCTTCTCTTCTCCTCCCCTCCCCTCCCCTCTCCTCCCCTCCCCTCCCCTCCCCTCCCCTCCCCTCCCCTCCCCTCCCCTCCTCTCTCCTCCCCTCCCCTCCCCTCCCCTCCCCTCCCCTCCTCTCTTCTCCTCTCCTCTCCTCTCCTCTCCTCTCCTCTCCTCTCCTCTCCTCTCCTCTCCTTATCAGCAGGAGTTCAGAGACCTCAGGGAGTGTATGTGTGTGACTGTGTGTGGTAGATCTCGGTGTCATTTGAAGAACAAGCTGATCTTTTGGAGGGAGGCTCAGAGGCTCAGAGAGGAGAGGCTCAGAGAGGAGGGGAGAGGAGGGGAGAGGAGGGGAGAGGAGAGGCTCAGAGAGGAGAGGAGAGGAGAGGAGAGGTGAATGTTTAGTTGGCATCCGCACAGGGATCACCTTTGTATTGACACAGGCCCACGCTTGTGCACACGCAATTACACACAGGCACACACGCACACACACACACACACACACACACACACACACACACACACACACACACACACACACACACACACACACACACACACACACACACACACACACACACACACACACACACACACACACACACACACACACACATACCATCTCATTAATTGTCCCTTTTCTGTTTTGCAGGCTTATTAGAACAACAACACAAACTTAATCAAGTAACACCCGCCAAACAGTCAGACACACACACACAAGCACACACACACACAGACACACAACCACACACACACACACACACAGACACACAACCACACACACACACACACACACACTGAACACACACTAAACACACACACACACACACACACACACACTGGCACACGTGCATGCATAAACAGTCACACTTAAAACAGATTG
>CM051001.1:3840788-3843288 GCA_027704905.1 Muraenolepis orangiensis | reverse complement strand
CGCACACACACACACACACACACACACACACGCTCCCACACATGCTCCCACACACACACCCACACACACACACATACACGCACATCCACACACACATGCACACCCACACAAACACACACCCACACGCTCACACACACACACACACACACTCACACACACACGCACACACACAAGCACACACACACACACACACACACACACTCACACACACACACACACACACACACACACACACACACACACACACACACACACACACGCACGCACACATACACAAGCACACACACACACACACACACACACACACACACACACACACACATTCACACACTCTCATACTCACAGTGATCTTCTTGTCTGCAACTGTCAAATCTCAACATTAAATAGCCAAAACAAAGGCAATGGGAACTAGTTGAGGTGAGGTTTGGATTTGCGGTAAAATAATCGACCACTCGAACTAAATCCTTCTCCATCTTCTCCGCTGTCGGCTGGTGAAGAAACGGACAGAGATGCAGCTTGTAGAACAGAGGCACTTGGACCCAAAGACCCAAAAAAAACGTCGACCACAAAATCTAAACACACCCACACACACACACATTGAGCAATGAGTGATGCCAGGAGGGTTTTATGGAGCGTTGTCGTTAAGCTATCTGAGGTATGGCGGCCATGAGAGGCTGAATGAACAGCTGACAGGAAGAGGAAACCACTCAGCCTCTCAGGACCCCGGGGGGCGAGTGTGACTGTGTGAGTGTGTCCCTTTGAGCTGAGGCCCTAGGCTCATGGCCCTGGGCTGTTGGAGGCTCCTCCAGCAGCCACCAGTCTCTGTGATCCTGGGGGATCTAAACCACTAGGACTGGAGGACCTCAGGGCCCGCCCCCGGGCCGCTGGGAGTTCCCATCGACATGTTGAGATGTTGATCACATGGAAGAACACTGTCAAAGGTTGGTCACTGATTGATTTGGGTTGCATAAAGAGGAAGAGTTGCAAACTATGTTATTTTATATTAGATTGGATCAGATCAGATCAGATTAGATTAGATTAGATTAGATTAGATTAGATTCAAATGTATTGTCATTGTCATATTGGCATCTAACCAGAGTGCAAATGTTACAGTATAGTGCATAGTAAAATACAATGTACAATGGGATACGATGGGATGTAAGGGATCAAATAAATGATAGAGGAGGTATCTCTGGGTTGACTTAAGAGTGGACACAAACTACAGGGTGTGACAATTCAACATTCAGAGACACACACATACACAAACACACACACACACACATACACACACACACACACACACACACACACAGGGGCCAGGGGCACTCAGTCACCTATGAAGAGTCAGCTAATTCTCTTTTTTCCTATCCCCCGGCTATGGCTTGATGGTGTGAGGGAAATATGGGAGGAGGAGGAGACGGTGTGTCTGGTTGCGACTGCACACGCACGCACACTCAGACTTCTATTCAGCCCCTTCCCATGACAATGTATATCAGTATAACCACTCATTTCACAACACATACAGTATGCCTCACATTCCTCCCTTCACACACACACACACACACACACACACACTCATCCACCGACGGCTAGCTGGGGAGCCGGTGGGGTTAGGTGCTCTCTTAGCTCGGGGACGATGCCGCGGCATCCGGCTAAAGGAGGAGGAGCTGGGGGATCCAAACCGGCCACCCTCCAGGCTGCAGGACGTCCCGCTCTACACCTCCTAAGCCGCTAATCGGCCTGAGCCGAGGACCTCCCTCCTTAGTACCGGCGCCCGGTCACCGTGTCTCATATCACAGGCAGCCTCCCGGAGCTCATATGTACCAGGGTTAGGGTTAGAGGAGTACCCCTATACACTGAATATCTAATGCTTTGTGTGTTCCACTCTATATTGTTTCCCGCCGCTCCTGTAATGATTCCCCCCCCGTACATCAAGCAGCCGTTCTGTTTTTATGTACGAGAGGCGTTTCACACACACACACTTTGTGTGTGTGTGTGAAACGCCTCTCTGAAACGCCTCTCTGTTCATCTGCGGTGGCGGCGTTGGATGAGATGGAGGCACCACTGCCGCGGGGGGGGGTGGGGGGGGTAGTACCACGTTAAACCAGAACGCACTTACTGTATACGTGTTTAATGTACTCCAATAGCCCCGACACACACACACACACACACACACTGTCACATTCACCCATGTCTCATTAAAACCAGCTCCAAGGACCGGCTCCATTAGAGGGTACAGGGTGCCTCGTCGTCAGTGGCGCCGATGAGAGGATGGATGGAGGGACGTGCAGACAGACAGTTAAAGTGCTGTCCTGTTGCTGTGTGAAATATGGGAAGCAGATGAAGGAATCGGTACCCAGACGTCCGCCTCCAGCTCCCTCCGGCCTTTTTTTCGTCATGTCAACGATGGGCATTCATCTCATTGGACTCCCAGACCTCAATCCGTCTGGGTCTGATTCTAAAGGAGAAACGCTTTAGCGTTCAAATGACGCCTTCACCT
>CM051001.1:3818288-3828288 GCA_027704905.1 Muraenolepis orangiensis | reverse complement strand
TCGCTAACGAAGAGAAGCAGAAAAACAACAAGTGGGAGGAACGAGCGATGAGTCAAATCAGCGGTGCTGAGGTGCATCGATGAGCGGGGAAACCAGGCGGCAAAACAGAAAATAAAGTCTGTGTTTTTCAGATATAAGAATCAAGGTGGAAGCTTCTTTTTGGCACCAGCGTCGCCGCAAGCCAAGCGAAGCAAATTGAAACTTTAAAAGTGGAGCGACGAGGCAAGAGAAGAACTACCGGCGGGGTTTCAGACAGACATGTGGCGGAACATTCCGCAGCTCTTCATGCACAGGTGCTAATGTGTAATGACAGCAAGAGGTTCTTAAAAAAAACACACACACACACACACACACACACCACGTCACCCGCTGAATCAATCTTACCCCTAAATGGGTTTTTAAACATTCACACAAGTTTGAAATGCGTTTGTTTTTGTCACTTGTGTTCAGGAGTGAAGCTGCAGAGCGTCTGTTGTGACAGATTTACATTTAAATAGATTTAAATAGATAGAAGTCAGTAAACCAACCATGTGGGGGTTTATAGGGGTGAGGTAGGAGAGAGAGAGAGAGAGAGAGAGAGAGAGAGAGAGAGAGAGAGAGAGAGAGAGAGAGAGAGAGAGAGAGAGAGAGAGAGAGAGAGAGAGGTCTGATGGACCTTTTGGGTCAAATGTAGGGAGACAACTTATTGTACTTTGTTGTACTACTTCTGCTGACTAGTAGTTCTCTTGCTCTCTCTCTATTGAATGACCTTATTGTAATGTAGTGATTGTTTCCTCACATTACATTACAATGTGTCACATACAATCACGTCAATCAGTTGCATACAAAACGAGACTAAAGCAAGTACTATGTAATGTAATGTTAACAAGAGTTTACCTGACATTACATTACAATACAAGCATGGACTCAGACCAAAGAAATGAGGTGTAATTAGTGTAACATCTACTGCACACGTAACCCCACCAACGCCCCTGTTGAACTAGGGCTGGGAATACACACACAAAGCATGCATGCATGTATGCAAATGTGAATGCTGTGTGTGTGTGCATGTGTGTGTGTGCGTGTGTGTGTGTGCGTGTGTGTGTGTGTCTTTGTGTGCACACTCGTAATAATTGCACAATAAATCATCTTAAATTGTCAATTACAAACACTACCCACTGGTTGTGGAGTGAGTGTGGTTGGTGTTTGGTTGAAGCAGCCTCACCTGACCCCAGTCAGACTGATTAGAGTCTGGTTGAAGCAGCCTCACCTGACCCCAGTCAGACTGATTAGAGTCTGGTTGAAGCAGCCTCACCTGACCCCAGTCAGACTGATTAGAGTCTGGTTGAAGCAGCCTCACCTGACCCCAGTCAGACTGATTAGAGTCTGGTTGAAGCAGCCTCACCTGGCCCCAGTCAGACTGATTAGAGTCTGGTTGAAGCAGCCTCACCTGGCCCCAGTCAGACTGATTAGAGTCTGGTTGAAGCAGCCTCACCTGGCCCCAGTCAGACTGGTTAGCAGTCAGTAAAAAGCCTAGGAAAGCCCATTCAGTAGCTTGTAGCAGGGCCACTGCTACAACTCTTGTATGATGCTATATTTATGTGTGTATGTGTGTGTGCCCACGTATCTGTGCATGTGTGTGTGTATGCTTGTGTGTGTGTGTGTGTGTGTGTGGAGTGTGAACGTGTTTGTTTGTATATGTGCACACTAACAACACAGGACACAAGTGTTTGTGTGTGAGCAGACTCAAATGTGTATGCGTGACTACACAGGCTATGTGCACACAAGCATAAGCGGTAGTGTGCTGAGCGGCCCGTGACTCCAGAGGGGCTCTGAGGACACTCATAAGGGGGCCCCTGAGGACACTCCAGAGGGGCCCCTGAGGACACTCCAGAGGAGCCCTGAGGACACTTCAGAAGGGCCCTGAGGACACTCCAGAGGAGCCCCTGAGGACACTCCAGAGGGGCTCCTGAGAACACTCGAGAGGAGCCCCTGAGGACACTCCAGAGGGGCTCCTGAGAACACTCGAGAGGGGCTCCTGAGAACACTCCAGAGGGGCCCTGAGGACACTCCAGAGGGCCCCTGAGGACACTCCAGAGGGGCCCCTGAGGACACTCCAGAGGAGCCCTGAGGACACTTCAGAAGGGCCCTGAGGACACTCCAGAGGGTCCCTGAGGACACTCCAGAGGGGCTCCTGAGAACACTCCAGAGGGGCTCATGAGAACACTCCAGTGGAGCCCCTGAGGACACTCCAGAGGGGCCCTGAGGACACTTCAGAGGGCCCCTGAGGACACTTCAGAGGGGCCCTGAGGACACTCCAGAGGGCCCCTGAGGACACTCCTGAGGGCCCCTGAGGACACACCAGAGGGGCCCCTGAGGACACTCCAGAGGGGCCCCTGAGGACACTTCAGAGGGGCCCCTGAGGACTTTTCAGAGGACCCCTGAGGACGCATGGATAGTGCTCCACATGAGGAACATTACCAGAGGAATAAAAAAAAATGTGTTCTTTGAAAGATGACACTTTGTACCAACAGGTTAAAACACAAGAGGCGATATTTCAGGTTGATATTTGAGAGACGCTAGGCTACATAAAAAAGACCCACAAATAAATGGGTGAAAGAAAAATAAGATAGGAAAAAATGTAGGGCAGTTCGCCAAGTAGTGGAACTTCCAGGCTGACAGGTTGAGTGAAGGTCCGCCCCATTACTTAAATTCAACCATCCGGGCGACCTGCCCTCCCTAACTGCCTGCTATGTGAAGCCACGGGAGGACTTTTACTTCTCTCCCAAAACCCTGAATGCTCCCTGAATGTTCCGGGGCCCCTGAAGCCACCAGCACCTGCAACCCCCCGAGGTAAGGCCACGGGCCGCTCCACGGACCGCCACACCGGGGGGGAACGGCGGCCCATTGGCCGAGGGCTAACCTGATGAATGAGCAGCGGTGTCCACTCTGACACGCCTGAAGCCACTTTCGGCTAACAACTGTTCCCCTCCCCCAAGGAGGAGCAGGGCACAGCTCCTCCTGCACAGCAGGGGGCCAAGGGTGAGAACACAACCCTCTTATCTGCTTCCCCTTAGTAGGAAAAAGACAAGGAGAACCTCTGGTACGTGCGCTGAATATCGATTCACCGGCCACAGAAATTGTTCTTTCTGTACAAGCTGTACAAACCCTTGGAATATAATCTGAAATGTTTTGTGCAGATTGCAAACCCGAAGGAGAGGAAAAAAACAGCACTGTGTAAACGCTTTATTTATGAACTTGGTCCTGGTTGAGTTGGTTCCTGACCTACGCCATTTCAGACGACATGCAGTATGCATGGAGCCACCTGGAGGGACTGCGCAGACCATAAGGAAGTTGTTTCGTCTCCAGTGTTTTTAAATCATGCTGATAATGTAGACGAGTGCAGACGTTTACTTTGTTCGGGGGACTTGGCTGTGATTTAAATGAAACTAAAGTAAAAAAACAGGATTCCTTGTTTTAAATGTACTCGGTTCACCCCTCTGTGATTGCCTGCACACACACACGCACGCACGCACAAACGCACACACGCACACACACACACACACACACACACACAACCACGCACGCACGCACGCACGCACGCACGCACGCACGCACGCACGCACGCACGCACGCACGCACACACGCACACACGCACACTTGCACGCACACATGCACACTTGCACACACACACACACACACACACACACACACACACACACACACACACACACACACACACACACACACAAACATATACACAAGCAAGTGTACACATATGAATATCAAGCGGTACATTTATATAACACGCTGTTTAATGTATTAGTAATAAAGCCTGACTCTGATGCTGATGCTGATGAAGCATTTACTAACATGAATAGCCTTCATTAGAAGTGTGGAAAGGACCAGACTTCACCTTACTTTACCATCAGTGTCTGAACATAGGATCTGCAGCTTCTTCCAAAGGTTTTTTAAATATAAATGAAGTCATTTTCCATTTGGCTCAATTTGAATATGTGATTGTGAAGGGAAGGAAGCGCACCGTCTTATTCGGACAGAATGAGTGATTCGACACGTGTATTTGCACTGTGCAACATTCACCGTGTATAGCAGTCATTTCAGTCCGGAACCTTCCAGACCTTTCTTGGCTTCGGACGGTGGAGAGAGTGTGTCAGTAACAAAAGAAGTGCTTAGCATTTCTCCTCTCTGTAGCCGGCTGCACTCACGGCTCAAACCACTGAGAGCTGAGCAGCGGTCAACACGCCTCCGGGGACGGGCCGCTGGCACCAATCAGAACCACGGATACAGGCTGCTCCGACATGAGCGAGAGCCCGGGCTACATTGGTTACTATTGGTCCCCTGATGCCGGAAAAATCACTATGTCAGTAGCCCGGGCAATCACTATGTCAGTAGCCCGGGCAATCACTATGTCAGTAGCCCGGGCAATCACTATGTCAGTAGCCCGGGCAATCACTATGTCAGTAGCCCGGGCTATCACTATGTCAGTAGCCCGGGCAATCACTATGTCAGTAGCCCGGGCTATCACTATGTCAGTAGCCCGGGCAATCACTATGTCAGTAGCCCGGGCTATCACTATGTCAGTAGCCCGGGCCTATGTCAGTAGCCCGGGCTATCCTAAACCACTGTAGACCATTTAGAAAACAGCTTAGATCCTTTTTTACTGACAGAATATTTCAGCGTGGACTGCCGATAAGTGAATGTCCTCCAGTGTGTGTGTGTGTGTGTGTGTGTGTGTGTGTGTGTGTGTGTGTGTGTGTGTGTGTGTGTGTGTGTGTGTGTGTGTGAGACCGACCTTCTTACAATAGACTGGTGTGTGTGTGTGTGTGTGTGTGTGTGTGTGTGTGTGTGTGTGTGTGTGTGTGTGTGTGTGTGTGTGTGTGTGTGTGTGTGTGTGTGTGTGTGTGTGTGTGTGTGTGTGTGAGACCGACCTTCTTACAATAGACTGGTGTGTGTGTGTGTGTGTGTGTTGGCACTTGTAACAGCCTGGCTCTGGGTTGTCCCAGAACCGCGACACACAGGATGAATTTAAAAGGGTTTGTTTGTAGTTCTAGATTACCACCAGGCAGGTGTGCATGTCAGTTAGTAATCACTGGTGTCATAGGGGCTTCAACGGTGTGAGGAGAATGAAGACAAAAACCACAACAGGATTATAGTAACAGAATGCAACTGGAGAGCACATACCTCCACCACGCCAAAACCTTTTTCCCTTTGCCCTATTATTTCTGAGGCATAACAATCCGTCTGAAGCAATAGCTCTTCACCATTTCATCCCGTTTCCTCCCGTCTATGTGATTCATCATTTCCATTATTTTCCCAGTTGATCCAGGTCTGAATCCTGGATCCGGATTTGCAGCTCTTGATTCGCCCGATATTTCTTTAAATGTTTTTAAATCATAATTTGCATCCAACCTAAACCCTCAGCAAATGCTATGCAAATATATTAAATATTACACAATATGTGATTTTTTTCCAATGCTAAAGAATGCCAATTCCTTGATCAGGATTTGGATCCACACTTAAATCTATTCCACAGTTCCTTGACCCAAAAGTAATCTAACCACCAAGTTTTGTCCAATTCTGTAAATAACTAATTATTCGAGTTATCTTGCTAACAGACAAACAGACAGCCCTATATATACCTATACGTATATAGGTATATATATACCTGCCCTAAGTAATTGAAAAAGGGACACATGAAGGCAGATTTGAGATTATAGGGATCCCATAATCTCTATTTGAACTACGCAAACATGATTGTCCCACCAAGCACACACCCATAGCCTCCAGCTGGACTGCATGGGTGGGTTCTGATTGCTCTGTTCCACTGATGTAGGCTGGCTCATCAAGAGATATGCTGAGCTTAGAACGCTGATCTTAGCTCTACGCTTTATATGTTCTATTGGTTTACATCAGTTCAACCCTCAACCCTCGTGTGGTGTCCGGATCTGCGGGACCCGTAACAAAAATGATGAAATTCATTATTGATATCTGTGACGAATGTATTAAATGATTATTTTCAATGAGTGCACACTCACAATCATCACAATTGAAACTATTTCCTGCTGTGTACATACATCTACTGATGCCTAGTCTGGACACATCTTCAGTGATGTTCCTGGAATCATAGGACGTTTCGGGTCTCGCAACATCATACGCCCTCCTCCAGGTGACCCAGCCGGGGCTGATCAGACCCCAGCTTGTGTCCAGATGGCTAGCTAGCTACCATGACTCCATGGCTCCCCTCTTTTGAGCCACAACCATCTTGAGGCCCTCTCTGCCGCATCGGTGGTACTGCGGATGGCTCTCCTCTTTCTCACTCCCTCGATGCCTAAACTGCTGAAGGCTCTGACCAAGGAACGGGCTGCGAATCCTCTGCATCCAACTTCCACCGGGAAACACCTTGCTCTCCAACCAGCCTGCTGACAGTCGCTGACCAGTCCTGCGTACTTGGAGAGCTTCCTTTCAAAGGCTTCTTCCAAGCGATCTTCCCACGGGACTGTCAGCTCCAGCAGCACAGCTTGCTTGGTGGACTCAGACACAAGAACAATGTCTTGTGTCTGGCAGATGTTTTTCTGGCAGAAGTTGGCTTGTCCCCAGCTCTGACAAAGGCGATGGTGTCCTTGGAGTGTCGGAACTGCTTTGACCACGCCAGTCCTGCGCTGATGGCTTCAGCAATGGTCTTAAGGACTTGGTCATGCCTCCACCTGTACCGTCCATCTCCAAGTGCCTTTGTACAGCAACTGAGGATGTGTTCCAGGGTTCCTCGCTTGGAACACAATGGGCATGCTGGTGTCTCTGCTATGCCCCATGTGTGCAGATTTGACGGGCTTGGAAGCACATCATACACTGCCTGGATTAGGAATTTGATGCGGTGAGGCTCGGCTTTCCAAAGCTCAGCCCAGGTCACTTTCCTCTCAACCGCATTCTCCCATCTCGTCCAAGCTCCCTGTTGCTTCATTCCCACTGCCTTGCAGGTTCTTGTCTCCTCCACTGCTGCTCTCACCTCCTCCTGAACAAGACGGCGCCCTTCCTTCCCCCTGGTGTTCATTTGGGGAGTTGGAAAGGATCCTAGCCCAGCTCGACCTCGTGTGACCACTCCCACCAGGCTCTTGTGACGGAGCCTTGCCTCTGCCTCTTGAACTGCTTCCTCTGCCCTCCATTTCCTGCCAGTCCTCACTTGGATCCCTGCTTTAGCCACCTTCGGATCACTTGAGTCCCTGTATTGAACCACTTCTCTGGCTCTAGTTACCTTGAATTCCTCCTCCAAGGATTTGAAAGGCAGTTGCAGCTTGTTGGTGTTCCCGTAGAGTGCAATGCTGCTCAGGCTCCTTGGTAACCCAAGCCATCTCCGGAGGTGGTTGCTGACCCTCCTCTCTAGGGTCTCAACTGTTGAGATAGGGACCGCATAGACAAGGAGGGGCCACAGAATCCTGGGAAGAATGCCATGTTGGTAGACCCAGGCTTTAAACTTCCCAGGTAGGCCTGACTTGTCCACGGATTTCAGCCAGCCATCCAACTCAGTGCAGGTCGACTGGATAGATGTTGTGTCTCTCAGAGAGCAGTCAAAAACTTTTCCTAAGCTCTTGACTGGCTTCTCTGAGATAGATGGGATGGCTGTGTCTGCGATGTTAAACCGGAACTTGTCCACCACCTTCCCTTTCCTCAGCACCATTGATCTGGATTTGGCGGGTTTGAAACGCATCCGGGCCCACTCCACCAGCTCTTCAAGCCCCTTCAGAATCCACCGGCAGCCTGGGACTGATTCTGTCATGACTGTGAGGTCATCCATGAATGCCCTGATGGGTGGTTGCCGTTGTCCGGAATTCGTGCGGGGCCCTCTGCACTCTGGCTCAGCAGACTTAGTGAGCATGTTCATGGCTAGGGAGAACAATGTCACAGAGATAGTACACCCTGTGATGATACCGATCTCCACCTTGTGCCAACTGGATGTTATTGCTCCTGAAGAGACCCTCATCCTGAAATTGCTGTAATAATCAGCGATGACGTCTCTACACCTGCTTGGGACATGATGTTTTGTCAAAGTGAACTGAACCAGCTTGTGTGGAATGGAGCCGAATGCATTCTCCAGGTCAAGCCACAGCACTGACAGGTTGCCCTTGTTCTCTCTGGCCTCCCGAATAAGCTGTGTCACCACACCGGTATGCTCCAGACATCCTGGCATTCCTGAAATGCCACCTTTCTGGACAGATGTATCGATGTAGGTGTTCTCTGCCAGGTAGGTACACAGCCGTTTGGAAACAGCGCTGAAGAAAACCTTTGCCTCAACACACAGCAGGGAGATGATGCGGAACTGGTCTAGCTGAGTGGAGTTTTCCTCCTTCGGGATCCATACCCCTTCAGCCACTCTCCATTGATCAAGGATCCTCCCCCTTCTCCAGAAGACTCGCAAGATGTACCACAGACGCAGCAGGAGTTTGGGACAGTACTTATACACTTTGTATGAAGTGCCACTCGGTCCTGGAGCAGAGCTTGCCCTTGCTTTGCGGACAACCTCCCTGACTTCCTTTAGCTGCAGCTCCGACATGTCGAACTGCACTTCTGGTTCAGGGGGGTCTATGAGGTTGTTACACTCTCCCAACTCCTGCTCTCTTGCGGGGTCGCTGTACGTCTGCTTCAGATGTTGGTCTATGTCATCCTGCGAGGAGGCCAGTTTGCCACTGCGCTTCTGCCCCAACAAATCCTTAGTGAACTTGAAGGGGTTAGCGATGAAAGCAGCACGTTTACGTGCTCTCTCGCGCCGCCGCCTCCGATGCCACTCGGCCCGGCGGAGAACTCTGATGTTTTTCCGAAGGATGCACATTAGCTGGGCTAGGCCAGTGCGTTCCTCTTCTCCTGCCGCCTTGTACTGGGACTTCAGCACTTTCATCTCCTTTCTGATGTTGTGGATCCTTACAGCTCTTTGATTCTTTGAGTAAGATGTTCCGGAGCTTTTCTTCTCCTCCTCGCCGAACCGTTCAGCTGCGATGCTGACAATGATTGTTCAGAGGGCCATAGCAATGAAGAGAGTGAAGCTTTGGAAGATGATGAAGAGGAACGTTTTTTTTAGAATACGAGGATCCACCCCCTGAACCACCCCCTGAACCACCCCTGGACCACCCCTGGACCACCCCCTGAACCACCCCCTGAACCACCCCCTGGACCACCCCCTGAACCACCCCCTGAACCACCCCCTGGACCACCCCCTGAACCACCCCCTGAACCACCCCCTGGACCACCCCCTGAACCACCCCCTGGACCACCCCCTGGACCACCGCCTGGACCACCTCCTGGACCACCCCCTGAACCACCCCCTGAACCACCCCCTGGACCACCCCCTGGACCACCGCCTGGACCACCCCCTGGACCACCGCCTGGACCACCCCCTGAACCACCCCCTGAACCACCGCCTGGACCACCGCCTGGACCACCCCCTGAACCACCCCCTGAACCACCGCCTGGACCCCACCCTGGACCAGCCCCTGAACCTTTCATTCCGGACACCATCCAGAGAATCAATATGGAATGTCCTAATTTGGTGTGTTTTTGTGTGGGACGCCATGGACCAAACCCAATCGGAAACGTTGAGGATCTTATCCCTGCTGGAGATGTTTAGATCCTGAGAGGAATCTAGAGAATCCACAGAATCCACAGTGGGATGCAGAAACGGGTAGAGACCTTTGTTTTTACAACCCTGGGACTGATGATCACTAGTGATGAGCAGCTTATGCCGTTGAGGGCCCTCTGTCCCTTTAGACAGTGCACACCGTTGAAAACCTTCACCTTTTATCCAACCACTTCATGGTAACTGTGGGCAACTGAGCAGCCACTCAAACTCAGTCAAATAAGTTCATTAGTAAATATAATCAGGGTGATCATGGTTTTATACACTGTAAAACAGAGTCCCTACAGCGGGAGTCTGAGGGGTGGTTAATCCATGGTAAATCTAATTAAAACACAAACATCCATGGATATGATTATATATGTAATATTAAACAACACA
>CM051001.1:3803288-3813288 GCA_027704905.1 Muraenolepis orangiensis | reverse complement strand
ATGCTTTATGCACAATTCATCCTTCAGTCACTTTTATGTTCATTTATATTGTGTTATTATTCTTATAATATTGTGTTTTAGAAGGGAGGGAATGGGCCTCTGAGCCCAGAACACCTTGTTCAGACTCATAGTGTGAGCCAATGGGAGCTGAAAGGTTCACTCACACTTTAATATGAATGGTTAGAAGGTAATCAGGACCCATCATCCTTTCCCCTGCAGCTATGCTTAACGTCTAGATTACCCTAAAGCATTGCTCGGCTCTTTCATTAAAAATTCCACTGGAAATATCAATAATTACAGAACCGTAAATAATCAGTAAAAATAACAATACTTTATTTAACGAGACTGGGCTGGTAATCAAGCCTCTGCAGAGCGTAGCGGTGGACTGACTTATGACGCTGTAGTTAATAGGTCTTCTGATACATCACAGAGAGAGAGGCCCACTTGATTAAAAAACGACTTCACACTCCCCTCAGGGCGTGAGGTTTGTGTGAGAAAGCGGGCCTTCTCGGACGGCTCAGACACAGAGCCCTGATTGGCAATCAACGCGCTTTCCGCTATCGAACGGCCGCTGTGGAGAGACTAATGTGACATTTGTCCTGTTAAATGACATAATAAAACTAAACCACATCAACCAGAGGGCCCTCAGTAGAGAGCGCATTCCTCCACCTCACCAACAAGTCTCCTGGACCCAGGACTCAGATCCAGGAGACAAACAGCCACAGAAGAACCTCTTCAGTGATTAATTGGCATTTGCCAGTACTTTAAGACCATGTTTGTATCTGGATCTGCTCCAAAATTGAATCAACGGTTTGAGTTATCTAACTCTGCGTAGTATCCTTGACAACGACTCTCACCCTCTCCATCAGGTGCTGACCTCATACAGAAGCACCTTCAGCAACAGACTCATTCCACCCAGGTGCACCACAGAACGCCACAGGAAGTCCTTTCTTCCTGTGGCCATCACTCTCTATAACTCATCTACCTCGGGTCGTGATAGGGACAGTGGAGACTCAGTGACCTGAGGCCAACGCACTGTTATTATTTTTTTGGTCAACGCACTGTAAATCCTTTCACTGTAATTTTGCACTGTAAATTCAATTTCACTTTTCACTTTTCACATTTTTTCAGTTATTTGAGTAATATAATCTGAGTAATATTTTATTACTGCCAATTTGCACTATACGTATTGTTGTGTATTGTATATACCTACGTATTACTGTAATAATACTGTAAATTGTGCAATTCATCTATTCATCTATCAATACATTTCGATTTAATTTAGAGTTATTTTAGTTATATTTTGTTTATACTAGTTTTGTTTAGTTAGTTTGTTATTTCGTTTTTAGCTTTTATGTATTAGTATATTTTTGTGTGCATTTATTCCCCCTGTGTCAACTGTTGCTCCTTAATTTCCCTCGGGATAAATAAAGTTATCTTGAATCTTGAATCTCTATATCTGGAGGATTGAATCCTCTTTATTGGTCACATGTACACACACAGTGACATGTGTTCCTCTGCATTTAACCCATCCTGGTATGAGGAGCAGTGGAGCCCGGGGAGCAGTGTCTGGTGCCTTGCTTAAGAGCACCTCAGCAGTGTGCAGGTGTTTCAGGGACTTGAACGACCACCACTACCATCTTATCATGGCTAACAGACAGACAATCAGGGGACGAAAACATAACCTCCTCCTATAGTCAATGGCGGAGGTCAATAAAACAAACACACAGGGTTGGTTCTACTTGGCTGGCATTAAAACGTCCCAGAGTGGGCAGAGAGGGGAGGAGGGGGGGAAAGGTTATACTGTCTGACCCAACAAGAGGCCAATAGCACCGAAGGAGAAAGAAAACCACCTAGGAATACACTAAACACAAGCGGTATTACCCAGTAGAAGGTGTAACCGGGGCATGTTAGAAACACCGTGTGAATACAAACAGAGAGATGAAGGTACACGCCGTGTGGCTGTGGTTGGAACCAATCACTCCCCTCTCCCATATAAGGATATTTAGGCTAGAAAATGGTTACTCTGCCATCACGGTTCTGATGAATTCAGTTTCCACCCTGTCTTCCTCTTC
Organism: Muraenolepis orangiensis; assembly: GCA_027704905.1. Lineage (NCBI taxonomy): Eukaryota > Metazoa > Chordata > Actinopteri > Gadiformes > Muraenolepididae > Muraenolepis > Muraenolepis orangiensis. Next base: position 3,811,213 of record CM051001.1, on the reverse strand, counting down.
CTTTTCAAGTCTCTTCCTTCTTGCTTTTCCCTAAATTTTCAAGAGTCTACCTGTCTCCGTTTATTGTCACTTTCGAGCTAATTGGGCGGTGATGCCCTCCTCCTTCTATTTCTACTCTGCGGGTCGGGCTGCTCTTGTATCTTGTTGTGCCCCATCTCTCCGGGCCCCGGCCCTCCTCCGGCCTGTAAACAGCCAAGCGGTGCTGGTAGAGAGGAGGGTTCCCCCGGCCGTACGCCACGTCAGAGCCCATCAACACGAGCAACACGACGACTACAGTGCAGGGGAGCTCCTGGACCAAAGCCCAGAATCACATCGTCGCCAGGGAAACAAGGATGCTCCACTCTATTAGGCTCATGGGCCAGCGGGAAAGGTCTTGCACCAAACACATTCAAATGTGAAATGCTAGTTTGATATTTATAATGTAAACCTGTATACCTTATCTTATATTATATGTAAAAAACAATGTGTGGGAACAGCTGTCCAACTCTGTACATTCGGTACAATTAGAATGAAACGTTTCTGATGAGATAAATCCCCCCCCCCCTTAATAAGAAATCGGGTGAACCTAGAGAAAGTAAGAATCATAAATTGCAATTCACAATTATGATTTTCCAATTGGAAAATAAAGAAATATAATGCTAATTAGACCAGTATTACACTGAAGCATATCCAATCTGATCAAATGTTTTGTAAAACCCCAGTTCAGTTCATTGTAACCATTAATAGAAACAGGGTTTATTTCACTGTCAATTCTCAGTCAATTTGTCAGTTTTTATTCTTGGATTTTCCCAGAAAGTCAGATCTACAAAAACGTGAGAAACCAAGACTGGCTCCCATCCAGGAGGCGCCTGTTCAATGAGCTCTGGGGACGTCTCCTGGACCGCTCGGCACAGCCTGTCTTTGTACTTTGGCTCCAGCCAATCTGTGTTTTTATGTTAACAGGTGGAGGACAGCGTGGATACCGCTCTCCTGAGGGGTGGAGCTCAGGGACAAAGATGTGAAATTCTGCTGAGCAAGTTTTTAATTATTGTATAAAACCAAAAAATGTGTTTGTGTGTGTGTGTGTGTGTGTGTGTGTGTGTGTGTGTGTGTGTGTGTGTCTGTGTGTGTGTGTGTGTGTTTGTATGTGTGTGTGTGTGTGTGTGTGTGTGTGTGTGTGTGTGTGTGTGTGTGTGTGTGTGTGTGTGTGTGTGTGTGTGTGTGTGTGTGTGTGTATGTGCGTGCATGTGTGTAGGAGACAGGCAGCTGGATCGAGCAGAAGGGGCCAAGTAAGAGAGGAAAGAGGGGGTCAGAAAGGGGAGTCATGGAGGAGGAAGAGGAGGAGGAAAGATCTAAAGAGTGAAGAAGAGGGGCAGGAGTTGATAATGGCTCCTGGTTGTTAAGAGACAGAGAGGGACAGACAGGCAGATAGAGACAGACATACAGGGAGGCTGGCAGAGAGGGTGCCACACTAGCAGAGAGGCTGATTGACAGTAACACACACCAAATAGAAGACAGGGCTGACTGATTCTCTGAAACAAGGACCTGCAAGGCCTGATCCTCCTATACACTCTGACCTGAAGGGTCACACGCATTTTACACAACTAACACCACCGTATGATGGTAGTATCTGCCAGACTGGGCTTCCTTCATTAAAACCACATGCCACACACTCTCCCTACCTTCTCCACACACACACACACACACACACACACACACACACACACACACACACACACACACACACACACACACACACACACACACACACACCATCCCAGCTTGCACTGTAGTTGATAGTAGTAGCAGTAGTTGCAGGTCTTTCTACAGCGTGCTATCAGCCAACACCGAGGTGATGAACCTGTTTGGCAGAGGGAAGCCGGGAGCTTGCTGAGTTGACGCCCTCTAGAAAGTCTGCTGACTGTTCCCAAAGCGCACACTCGTCCTACGGCCTACACTACAGCGGGAGTTATGCGCTCGATTATTCTTCTCCTCGTGCACACAGACTGGCAGAGACAAGGACTGGCAGAACTCATTATCAAAGACACATAATGCTGTCAGGATCATCTAACGGCGTTATCCTCGTAGGGTGCAGCTAAACCAGACTTGGTTCAACACAACGTGAATTGCTTTTGTTCTTCCCGTCCTGTGCACTCGCTAGCTGTCTCCCCCCGGCCCCTACAGCTCTGTCTGAGTTTGTCCTCCGTAGTCTGTCCATCTCTCCATCTGTCCATCTCTCCGTCTGTCCATCTTTCCATCTGTCCATCTCTCTGTCTGTCCATCTCTCTGTCTGTCCATCTCTCTGTCTGTCCATCTCTCCGTCTGTCCATCTGTCCATCAAAGCTATCGATGTGGGAGAGTTTGATGTATCTTTCTTTTTATTTTTCTTCATGTGCCTCTGTTTGTTCAACATCAATAGACAATGTAACATCCCTGTGTGTGTGTGTGTGTGTGTGTGTGTGTGTGTGTGTGTGTGTGTGTGTGTGTGTGTGTGTGTGTGTGTTTGTGTGTGTGTGTGTGTGTGTGTGTGTGTGTGTGTGTGTGTGTGTGTGTGCGCGTGTGTGTGTGTGTGTGCGCGTGTGTGTGTGTGTGTGCGGTCGTTATGGTCAGCCTTCATCCTCTGGAATGTATCAGATGGATGGATGAATACACGGAGGCTGACCGAACAGCGTCAAAGCACGTCAGTCCAAGGCTTTAGATGAAGTGCAGCTTGTTCCACAAGTCACCGCTTGGTTTGGTGGTACTACGACGCTGATCTGTAGTTGTGTTGTATATCGGTGGCGTGGTTCCGTGGTTCCGTGGTACAATATCCTTTCTGTCACAGACAGACTACACAATTTCTAAAACACAATACTATAAAACATACCATATACTAGACTGATAGATGATATGTACAAGTGTTGAACTGTGCAAAACACATTTTAAAAGCATTTTAAAGTGCCAGTAGTGCAGCAGCATCATGAATACAGTGCAGTACAGTGCAGTAACTGTAATGAGTCCAGAAAGTCTAGCAGCAAAGTATGATAGTGTAATGTTAATGACAATGTTATGAAAGTGAGAGTGGCAGCACTAGCAGGTCAGTAGGTCACTGGTCATAAAAGCTATCCTTGAACCTGGTAGTCCTTGCATGCTTTACTGCGGAGCAATATGTGTGTATAAATATGCGTATTTAGAGAACGTCTTGGCCTCATCGAGGAGGCAGATGCTTTTGCGTATTCCTTTTTAAACATTCAGGTCAAGTTTCTTCCCAAACTTTGACATTTAAATTCACCCATACCAAATTTCCCATTTTTTCGTTTTTCTGCTTCTCCTCGCAACCCTGTGTTCGAAAACAAGTGGAAACAACTCCTCAATTCCAAGTAGTAAACCAGGAACTACAAGTGACACTAAATAGACTCAATACTGTCCGTGTCAATACAGACCTCCCTGTACCAAGCTATATTTATTCAAAACTGGCTTTTCACATTAAAAGGGCAAGAGTCACTTTTATTTTAAGTGGGTGAACTTCTGGACGGTGATCTCGCCAGGTCACGGGGAAATGCCATCCCTCTCGGAGGACCAGCAGTGTTTGCGTGTGTGTGTGAACCACAGTGTGTGTGTGAATGTGTGTGAACAGCTGTGTGTGTGTATGTGTGTGTGAATGTGTGTGAACAGCAGTGTGTGTGTGTGTGTGTGTGTGTGTGTCTCCTCTCGCCTCATGCCGAGGAGACGTGTTCCAGACGATGACTCGTGTCGGCTGAATCCCAAATGTTAAATCCAAACTTTAGCTGAACATCTTTAGTATGCAAATGTGCTCTCCACACCAAAGCTCTGCAAGGATGAAGACACCTTCCTCCTTTCACACTAACACACTGTAAGTCTATTGTAGCAAGTGTGCACAGTGAGTGTATGTTGTTGTGTGTGTGTGTGTGTGTGTGTGTGTGTGTGTGTGTGTGTGTGTGTGTGTGTTATGTGTGTGATTCTTTATCTTCTACGCCTGCAAGCTTTCATGTACGACTTGCTTTGACCGTTCGACACCCGTATTAGTTAATACGAGTGTCGATACCGTATTAGTTAATACGAGTGTCCATACCGTATTAGTTAATACGGGTGTGGATACCGTATTAGTTAATACGAGTGTGGATACCGTATTAGTTAATACGAGTGTCCATACCGTATTAGTTAATACGAGTGTCCATACCGTATTAGTTAATACGAGTGTGGATACCGTATTAGTTAATACGGGTGTGGATACCGTATTAGTAATACGAGTGTCGATACCGTATTAGTTAATACGAGTGTCCATACCGTATTAGTTAATACGGGTGTGGATACCGTATTAGTTAATACGAGTGTCCATACCGTATTAGTTAATACGGGTGTCGATACCGTATTAGTTAATACGAGTGTCGATACCGTATTAGTTAATACGAGTGTCCATACCGTATTAGTTAATACGAGTGTCCATACCGTATTAGTTAATACGAGTGTCCATACCGTATTAGTTAATACGGGTGTCCATACCGTATTAGTTAATACGAGTGTCCATACCGTATTAGTTAATACGGGTGTCCATACCGTATTAGTTAATACGAGTGTCCATACCGTATTAGTTAATACGAGTGTCCATACCGTATTAGTTAATACGAGTGTCCATACCGTATTAGTTAATACGAGTGTCCATACCGTATTAGTTAATACGAGTGTCCATACCGTATTAGTTAATACGAGTGTCCATACCGTATTAGTTAATACGAGTGTCCATACCGTATTAGTTAATACGAGTGTCCATACCGTATTAGTTAATACGAGTGTCCATACCGTATTAGTTAATACGAGTGTCCATACCGTATTAGTTAATATCCGTTAGTTAATACGGTGTCCATACCGTATTAGTTAATACGAGTGTCCATACCGTATTAGTTAATACGAGTGTCCATACCGTATTAGTTAATACGAGTGTCCATACCGTATTAGTTAATACGAGTGTCCATACCGTATTAGTTAATACGAGTGTGCATACCGTATTAGTTAATACGAGTGTCCATACCGTATTAGTTAATACGAGTGTCCATACCGTATTAGTTAATACGAGTGTCCATACCGTATTAGTTAATACGAGTGTCCATACCGTATTAGTTAATACGAGTGTCCATACCGTATTAGTTAATACGAGTGTCCATACCGTATTAGTTAGTGCGCATCGAATATGTTCACACTCTCTTCTAATTCGCCATTCACTGCGCACTCGATACTCGGTTTTGATACCAAGATTCTGTTCTCACACACACAGGAAGCAAACCTGTAGTAGTTTTATTGCTTTGAACCCAAACTAGTTACTTTGGGATCAAACCACCTCCCCAAGGAGGATTAGTTAATGCGCACTGGTTACTATTACTTGCCAGTGTGAAAGCAGAAGCGACGCAGCGCCGCGAATACCGTATTTTAGCCCAGTGTGAAAACGGTAAAAGTCTTTAGCAATACTTTCTTTAGCAATCGCTTTCTGTTAAAAGTTCCCCCAAAATATTCCATAAGTCGGTTTGATATTTATCTTGGACTGTCATGCAACAATAGTTTGACAATCTCTACGCTGACATGTAGAAGAAATGCAGTTCCAGCCTACTCAGACCGGTTATAGAAACAACAAGAAGACACCGTTTCCCCTGTGCTCCCCCCCCCCCCCCCCCCAGGTGCATCGTCATGGTAACAAGAAGAAATGTGTGTATGTGTGTGTGTGTGTGTGTGGGTGCGTGTGGGTGGGTGCTTGTGTGTGCATGGGCATGTGTGTGTATATGTGCATTTTGTGTGTGCGTGTTTATGTGTGTGTTTGTGTGTGTGTGTGTGTGCGCATGTGTGTGTTTGTGTGTGTGTGTGTGTGTGCGTGCGTGGGCATGTGTGTGTGTGTGCATGCATGCTTGTGCGTTTGTGTGTGCATGCTTGTGTGGGTGCTTGTGTGGGTGCTTGTGTGTGCGTGTGTATGTGTGTGTGTGTGTGTGTGTGTGTGTGTGTGTGTGTGTGTGTGCGTGTGTGTGTGCGTGTGTGCGTGTGTATGTGTGTGCGTGTGTGCGTGTGTATGTGTGTGTGTGTGTGTGTGTGTGTGTGTGTGTGTGTGTGTGTGTGTGTGTGTGTGTGTGTGTGTGTTTGCGTGTGTGTGTGTGTGTGTGTGTGCAGGTCTGTTCGTCAATGTATCCGTGTTGAGCTGCCAGGTCTTTGGAGAACAGAAGCAATTTCATGACGAATTAGGAAGTGAGACACAAAGTAGGTCACCGGCCTTTAACACACTGAGTTGTGTGTGTGTGTGTGTGTGTGTGTGTGTGTGTGTGTGTGTGTGTGTGTGTGTGTGACAGGGAGGTTGATTTTGACAGAGAGAGAGAGAGAGAGAGAGAGAGAGAGAGAGAGAGAGAGAGAGAGAGAGAGAGAGAGAGAGAGAGAGAGAGAGAAAGGAAGGAAGCTACTGTCTTTGTGGGCTGGTGGAGGCTTGGTATTCCTATACTTGATGTCGTATACTGTATGTGGAAAGTGTGTTGTTGGTGGCTGCTTTAAGCAGCCTTACCAGTCAGACTGATTAGAGTCTGAGGCTGGCGAGGCTGCACACCTGTGGGTCATTGGTCTACAGGTTAAACCAGTCACCTGCACCACACAGACTCAGGAGGAGATGCACTAGCATGGAACAGGATCTGCTCCGCTTGTGATCAACTACAAACTTGACAAACTTTGCATCTATATGCATTATCACACTAATAAAATAACACAAAAGTGCTTGCCCCTACACACACACACATACACACACACACACACACACACACACACACACACACACACACACACACCCACACCACACACACACACACACACACACACACACACGTACACGCACGCACGCACGCACCACACACACACACACACACACACACACACACACACACACACACACACACACACACACACACACACACACACACACACACACACACACACACACACACAGAACAAAGCGTACCATTCCCAAGAATAATTTGACTTAGCCGTGGATGCTGCTGTGTACTGAGCTAACACACACATTTTACATTTAACTGCATCTGAAATATAGATGAGGATTTTAAAGAGAGAGAGAGTGAGTAGGAACAGGAAGGCCTGTAGACGCTGCCCACACACAGCGCAGCACCCAGAGTGTATTATTATTATTATACCAAGAGTGAAAAGAAAGGATTACGTGTAAGGATGAAATATGTATGGAGGATGAACGGGAAAGGCACACCGTGTGTGTGTGTGTGTGTGTGTGTGTGTGTGTGTGTGTGTGTGTGTGTGTGTGTGTGTGTGTGTGTGTGTGTGTGTGTGTGTGTGTGTGCATGTGCGCGTGTGTGTGTGCATGTGTGTGCGGTCGTTATGGACCGAACAGCGTCAAAGCACGTCAGTCCAAGGCTTTAGATGAAGTGCAGCTTGTTCCACAAGTCACCGCTTGGTTTGGTGGTACTACGACGCTGATCTGTAGTTGTGTTGTATATCGGTGGCGTGGTTCCGTGGTTCCGTGGTTCCGTGGTTCCGTGGTACAATATCCTTTCTGTCACAGACAGACTACACAATGAGGAGGTGGACGTTTGATAGTTCTGCAGTTCCTGCGCTTCAGACGCCTGGATGTCCGCATCTTGGTCGACACGTAATCGTACACACACCAGCACACACTGTACTGGGCAAGCGTGCAAAGAAGCATGAAGATGTGCACACACACACACACGCACACACTCACACACTCACACACACGTGTGATGTCTGTAGGCTGAGAAACTACTGAAAACATCTGTTTCACTAAGCACACTCACACAAAAATGTGTCTGGCTCTCACACACACACACACACACACACCCACTTACACACACACACACACACTTACACACACACACCCACACACACACACTTACACACACACCCACGCACTTACACACACACACACACCACACACACACACA
>CM051001.1:3798288-3800788 GCA_027704905.1 Muraenolepis orangiensis | reverse complement strand
ATATCAATTTGATCATACTTTGAGGTTTCAGCGTCACAGCACCTCATCCTCCACGTCCCTCATGTAGACATGTGTCTCCGTCCGCAATCCATCCATCCCTCCGTCATCTTTCAATCCATCATTCATCCACCATCCATCATCCCTCATTCCTGATCAACGTATCCCTCATCATCCATTCATCCCATCGTGGTACCAAAACTCCCCATCAATTCAAGCCTCTATGCGATCCACCATTCACTCCACCCCATCCAGGTACACCCGACCCAGGCATCCGGCCCAGGCAGCTCATCCACGCACCCCACCCAGACACTTCACCCAGGCTCCCCACCCAGACACTTCACCCAGGCTCCCCACCCAGACACTTCACCCAGGCTCCCCACCCAGACACTTCACCCAGGCTCCCCACCCAGACACTTCACCCAGGCTCCCCACCCAGACACTTCACCCAGGCTCCCCAACCTACCTGTGACTTTGAGCTGGGTGGTCCTGCGCACCAGCCTGGAGCCATATTGGAGCTCACAGGTGTAGTTTCCTCCATCGCCCTCCTCCACTTCTGGGATCCAGATGTGGGTGGTGTTGACCACCATGGTGCTGCGCCACTCCACCCGCTCACACTCCTGGAGGAGGAGGAGGAGGAGGAGGAGGAGGAGGAGGAGGAGGAGGAGGAGGAGGAGGGAGGAGGAGGTGGGAGGAGGAGGAGGAGGAGGGGAGGAGGAGGAGGAGGAGGAGGAGGAGGAGGGAGGGAGGAGGAGGAGGAGGAGGAGGAGGAGGAGGAGGAGGAGGAGGAGGAGGAGGTGAGGAGGAGGAGGAGGAGGGGAGGAAGTGGATAAAAATGGGCTCTGTGACACACAAGGTTTCTCAAACATCTCTAAACATACGCTTACTATCATTTGTACTCTTTGATGCCATTGGGACAATCTGTATTCTAAAGCTTTCCAAACGAAATACTTCAGACCTGTTCCATAGTAATAAACAGAACACATTTACATTTAAATCACATTAACACCTTCTATACTGACAGATAGTCATTTTATTCTAATTTCATTTAGACTCAACTTGACAGCACTTATACTTTTCAAATAATTGATCCTTTAAGCTTTTACAACAGTTAACAGTTACAAGCTACATAGTCCTATGACTATGAAGAGTAACACAAACACCAGTTATATGATTATCACCAGTTACAATTTGTGGCATAGTCCTAATAAACACAGACATTTAAAATGACCAGTTTAAAGCTGACTTTCAGTAAGAACTTAAACCTTTAAATAATGAGTGGATGATTTCTGCTTATTAAAATCATTAGCAGAAAGCTCTTAACAAATCATAACAGAAGTTATCATAACAGCGTTACAGAACACATCATAGTAATGTAGACCATGCCCGTGTTTTTTGCCGGATGTAATCCCGCTCTTTCGACAAAAATATTCTTTAGATTTGTCCTTATATTTAATATAGTTATATTCCGGGTGCTTTGTAATCAGATGTCTCTTTAGCTTGGCTTGCTTCATGGCTTCATTCACACCTGAAGACACATGACACACTTCTGTCTCCCGTCGCTGTTATCATTAAAACAAAACTCGATAAATTGACGCCATATTTTAGATTTTTCAAATAATTTCACAGACAAAATCTGTCTGTCTGTCTGTCTGTCTGTCTGTCTGTCTCTCTCTCTCTCTCTCTCTCTCTCTCTCTCTCTCTCTCTCTCTCTCTCTCTCTCTCTCTCTCTCTCTCTCTCTCTCTCTCTCTCTCTCTCTCTCTCTCTCTCTCTCTCTCTCTCTCTCTCTCTGGTCTCACCTTGTACCAGGTCATGGTGGGCTGCTTGTAGGGGGCCATGTAGTCCGTGATGTCGGGGCAGGTGATCATCTTACTGCGGGTGATCTCAGCCTTCAACAGGTGGCGGATCTGGCTGCTGAAGCAGCGGCCCTCGTCGTTGTCCACCACCGTCATGGACATGGACACCTTCATGCAGTATGTGGAGTTCCTGCAAAAACGCACGCACACACACACACACACAAGAACACACACATACACACACACACACACACACACACATAAATACATTACACATGTGCTATGTACGTTTTCCTGTTAGCTGCCTATTGTGGCCAGAGTCCAAAATCCTTCCCTCGTTCCCTACTCCCTCTCTAGTAGTCCAATGTAGAGGACTATATAGTGAAATCCTTCCCTCATTTCCTACTCCCTCTCTAGTAGTCCAATGTAGAGGACTATATAGTGAAATCCTTCCCTCGTTCCCTACTCCCTCTCTAGTAGTTCAATGTAGAGGACTATATAGTGAAATCCTTCCCTCATTCCCTACTCCCTCTCTAGTAGTCCAATGTAGAGGATTATATTGTGAAGTCCATCCCTCATTCCCTACTCCCTCTCTAGTAGTTCAATGTAGAGGACTATATAGTGAAATCCTTCCCTCATTCCCTACTCCCTCTCTAGTAGTTCAATGTAGAGGACTATATAGTGAAATCCTTCCCTCATTCCCTAC
>CM051001.1:3775788-3790788 GCA_027704905.1 Muraenolepis orangiensis | reverse complement strand
TGACTCAAGTTCGGACATCCGTCTATCACCCTCAGACCGATGGGTTGGTTGAGCGGTTCAACAAAACACTAAAGCAAATGCTAAGGAAAATGATAGACACAGACGGAAAAGACTGGGACCTACTACTACCATACCTCCTGTTTGCCATCCGGGAGGTACCCCAGGCATCCACAGGTTTTTCACCGTTTGAGTTGCTCTATGGCAGAAGACCAAGGGGCCTGCTGGACCTAGCTAAGGAGGCTTGGGAACAACAGCCCACCCGCCACACCACGGTGATAGAACATGTGGAGAAAATGCACCGCAGGATGAGTGAGGTTTGGCCCATGGTAAGAGAAAACATGCAACAAGCCCAGGAGACACAGGCAAGGCTTTATAACAGGGGGGCCCAAGTGAGGGAGTTCAGTCCAGGGGACAAAGTATTGGTCCTCGTCCCCACGCAAGAATGCAAATTTCTGGCCAGATGGCATGGTCCATATGAGGTGGTGGAAAGGGTTGGTCAAGTCAATTATAAAGTCAGACAGCTTGGGAGGAGACAGTCCAGCCAAATATACCATGTTAACCTGTTAAAAAGATGGCATGAACCCATGCAGATACAGGTACATGCACTGTCTACTTACCAACCCTCACAGGAACCTCCTAAAGTCCCCATGGGAGAGCAACTGTCGCCACACCAGGTTCAAGACCTGACCGAGCTGCTGAGCCGGAACCGTGATGTCTTCTCAGACAAACCTGGGAGGACAACCGTAGTGGCCCACGACGTCGTCACGGAACCAGGAAAGAAGGTGCGGCTCAAACCATACAGAATACCAGAGGCCAGGAGAGAAGCCATCCGTGAAGAGGTAAAAACCATGCTAGAAATGGGAGTAATCGAGGAGTCACAAAGCTCCTGGTGCAGCCCAATCGTAATTGTACCAAAGCCAGATGGGACATTAAGGTTTTGCAATGACTTCAGACAGCTCAATGCAATCTCCAAGTTTGATGCTTATCCAATGCCCAGAGTAGATGAGCTGCTAGAGAGATTGGGGCCTGCCAGATTCATTAGCACCCTCGACCTTACACGTGGTTATTGGCAAGTGCCACTCACAGACAGGGCTAAAGAGAAAACTGCCTTTGCAACACCGGATGGTCTCTTCCACTACAAAGTCTTACCATTTGGGGTCCATGGGGCCCCAGCTACTTTCCAAAGGCTAATGGATAAAGTTCTTAGACCCCACAGGGAATATGCAGCAGCCTATATCGACGATATTGTGGTCCAGAGCACGGATTGGCAGACCCATCTACATCGCCTGGAGGCCGTCTTGGGAGCATTACGAGAGGCGGGGCTGACAGCCAAAGCAGCAAAGTGTCATCTGGGCCTGGAGGAGACGGACTATCTGGGCTACACGGTAGGAAGAGGCTGTGTGCGACCGCAGTCATCCAAGGTGGAGGCCATCGCCACATGGCCACGGCCAGGCACAAAGCGACAGCTTAGAACTTTCTTGGGTCTGGTGGGATATTACCGACAGTTCGTACCCAACTTTGCATCCCTAGCAGCTCCACTGTTCGAATTGACCAAGAAAGAAGGGAAGTGCAGTCTAAAATGGACTGGAGAAGCGGAAGAGGCCTTCCAGAGGCTGAGGGACAACCTCTGCAGGGAGCCGGTCCTGGCTACAGTAAACTTCTCACTTCCCTTTGTCTTACAGACGGATGCCTCAGAGGTGGGACTGGGCGCGGTGCTGTCTCAGGTAAAGGATGATGTAGAGCAGCCTATCACATACATCAGCCGGAAATTACTACAGCATGAAAGAAACTATGCAACAGTGGAGAAGGAATGCCTAGCAATTAAATGGGCGATAGACAAACTGAAGTACTACTTAATTGGTAGGGAATTCACACTGGTAACAGACCATGCACCGCTGAAGTGGATGTCACTTAATAAGGAGAAAAATTCCCGAGTAACCCGGTGGTTCTTGGAGCTACAGAACTTCAGATTTAAGGTGGAACACAGAGCAGGGAAGCTACATGGGAATGCAGATGCCCTGTCCCGAAGATCAGAATGCCTGTGGTCTGGGCCTGCCAAGGGTGCTCTGAAGTTGAGGGGAAGGATATGTGGTACCCCAAGGGTAGCTTGGGGTCCCACCAGGGCAAAGAGGAGGAGACTTACCTTTGGTTGCGTTGTGGGAGGCGTATATCTCCCAAGGGAGATACTTGGAGGGCTTTAGGACCCGGGGGGAAGGCGAACGAGATCCCGGAGTGAAACGCACAGCTGACCATAATAAACACCTGATTAAATCAGGTGCTTAAAAAGCGCACAGGTAGAGGGTTGCTAAAGGAGAGAGAAGGGGGGCGAGAGGACCGAGACCGTGCTGCCGAGAGGTCCCGCCATATGCTGCTATACTGCTATGCTGTTCTGCCGTTCTGTTTCCAGCAGTGACCAAGGAAGAAAGGAGAAGCCGTCGCACCCGGGAGCTTGGGAAGCCGCCAGAGGGTGAGAGGACCGCGGACCCGGCGTGAGACGCCGAAGACAAGCCTTAGTTGTTTTTCATTCCCTCCCTTAAACCCCTGAAATTTAAAGAAATAAAAGGACATTTTTTGTTTAACCCTCAAAAACCCGCTGTTTTTTGCCTCCTTGAGCCTGGGCGCTCACAGTATGTATGTATGTGTGTTTGTGTGTGTGTATGTGCGTGTGTGTGCGTCAGTCTAGGGTTCCCATGTGTTCGTGACATCGATGACGTTATGACATCATTGCTCAAACAGCAGAACCAGAATCACGATCCTCCCAAATCATCCCAGTACCAGCACCCGGCGGAAAGCACATTCCAATTACCACAATGGAAGAATAATTAATCTTAATAAGCAACACATCTCTGACTGTCTTCTCCCCGTCGATTAATCAGGCGCAGCAATTACCCCCCCCTCAACCCGGGCAGGGACTGCTGCAGGGCGCCTGGAATTACACCGCTAATACAGGGAGACATATCCCAGCGGGCGCCACGTTCACACCTGGACGCGGCTAGAGACACATTGGACCATCTCATACGGGCGTCGGGCGGCGGTATAGCTCAGGAGGTAGAGCAGATGTGGGGCGGCGGTATAGCTCAGGAGGTAGAGTGGCCGTCGGGCGGCGGTATAGCTCAGGAGGTAGAGCGGATGTGGGGCGGCGGTATAGCTCAGGAGGTAGAGCGGGGTCGGGCGGCGGTATAGCTCAGGAGGTAGAGCGGGGTCGGGCGGTGGTATAGCTCAGGAGGTAGAGCGGGGTCGGGCGGTGGTATAGCTCAGGAGGTAGAGCGGGTGTGGGGCGGCGGTATAGCTCAGGAGGTAGAGCGGCCGTTGGGCGGCGGTATAGCTCAGGAGGTAGAGCGGGTGTGGGGCGGCGGTATAGCTCAGGAGGTAGAGCGGGGTCGGGCGGCGGTATAGCTCAGGAGGTAGAGCGGCCGTTGGGCGGCGGTATAGCTCAGGAGGTAGAGCGGGTGTGGGGCGGCGGTATAGCTCAGGAGGTAGAGCGGCCGTCGGGCGGCGGTATAGCTCAGGAGGTAGAGCGGCCGTCGGGTGGCGGTATAGCTCAGGAGGTAGAGCGGATGTGGGGCGGCGGTATAGCTCAGGAGGTAGAGCGGGGTCGGGCGGTGGTATAGCTCAGGAGGTAGAGCGGGGTCGGGCGGCGGTATAGCTCAGGAGGTAGAGCGGATGTGGGGCGGCGGTATAGCTCAGGAGGTAGATCGGCCGTCGGGCGGCGGTATAGCTCAGGAGGTAGAGCGGATGTGGGGCGGCAGTATAGCTCAGGAGGTAGAGCGGCCGTCGGGCGGCGGTATAGCTCAGGAGGTAGAGCGGTCGCCTCACAACCGGAAGGTTGCTGGTTCGATCCTCGGCTCCTCCTAGCAACAAAAACAACTGTTGAGGATTCCTTGAGCAAGATACCCTCACCCTAACTGCTCCCCTCTGTAGAAATAGCTGACCGCTGCTCCTAATACTACAATGGGTTAAATGCAGAGGAATTCCTTTCGCTGTACTGTACTAATTTGAATAATAATTCACACACGCGCATGCATACACGCGCATGCACACACAGCATGCACACACACGCACATGCACAGACATGCATGCATGCACACACACACACACACACATGCACATACACATACACACACACATGCACACACACGCACTGACACACAGCATGCACAGACATGCATGCATATACACACACACATGCACAAACGCACAGAGACGCACAGACACACACACACACACACACACACACAAACACACACACAGAGTCAGCAGCACTCTTGCTGGCAGGTCAATTAAATTCAAACACAATTGCTTGTTTTTGGATGCTGCACTCGACTGATGGCCACATGAGGTGTTCTGTGGGGTGGGTGTTATCTGTGGGCCGATAACGATCGCCACTCAAACATTATTTAGAAAAAATACCACTTACCAATTAATAAATAAATGGATGTCTGTGGGCTCTATAAAGTGTCTTAGTGGCGTGGGAGGATGTAACAGCGGGTGTGTTATTGGTTACTGGGCCGGAAGGAGCGTGACACATCAACACACGGCCCAGGTGTGTGTGTGCTACTACAGGTGCACCCACACTGGCCTGGGCGATGATTGAGCTATTGTCACACAAAGTTTGTGAATGGCCCTATCCCTTCATTTCAGGGCACATGCTCGGAGGTCAGTGGATAGCAGCGTTTCATTTTATTTTTCTACAAATGTCCTTACAAATGTTGCTGCATTTTCTCTCCCTGTATCGGAGACACGTCGGAGACGTTTTGATTCTGTTCTGTGTGTGGAGTTTGCACATCCTCCCCCTCTACAGAGGAACCTAGGATGCTACACAGGCCCAGGCTGGGTAAATACAGTTGAAAGCTAATTAAATATATAATGTTTTTAGAGACACCTCATCGAATGCTCACAGTACACTCGCAATTCACTTCAAGAGGTGGAAATACTGAGAGAAGATGGTAATTACAGCCTCTTAAGCGGCCTCAATTGACCGAATAGGTTCAGGGAGGCAAGCAAATGAAGATGATTATAGCCGTGCTCCAATTTTGGGGGCACTGACTTGCAACCGCACACTTATGAGACACAGCCTGAAGGAAATAAGAGAGATATACCGGCGACCTTGCAAGGCAAGAGATCAGAGAGTCGCAGGGAGTAAGCATCGTATCACTTTGACGAATGAAATACTTCTCGGCTGTCCGGCAATAATATTCCTTTGGAAATATATCTTTGTATCTTTGCTCCTTGACCTAGAGCACCTGTTAGATAAATCATACTGTACCCTCAGCACAGCATCTCATCTCTGCTTGGTGTGTACACCATGCAGATACATGCTCTACACTGATCCATACCTCCTCTCCTCTCTTCTCTGTCCTCCTCCTCCCCCTCATTCTCCTCTCCTCTCCTCCGGCCCCTCTCCTCTCCTCTCTATCCCCTCCCCTTATCTCTCCTCCCCTTTCACTGTCCTCCTCTTCTCCTATCCCTCGTCCTCCTATCCCTTGTCCTCCTCCTCTCCTCTCCCTCATCTTTCTGTCCTCTCCTTTGTCCTCCTTTCCTCTCCTCACCTCTTTATCCCCTCACCTCTTCTCTGTCCTCTCACATCCTCTCTGATCTTTCCTCCTCCTTTCTCTCTGTTCCTCCTCTCCCTCTTCCCCCTCTCCTGTCGTCATCTCTCTATCCTCTCCTCTCTGCCCCCCCCCTCCTCTTCTCTCTGTCCTCCTCCTCTCCTCTCTGTCCCCCTCCTCCTCTTCTCTCTGTCCTCCTCCTCTCCTCTCTGTCCCCCTCCTCCTCTTCTCTCTGTCCTCCTCCTCTCCTCTCTGTCCCCCTCCTCCTCTTCTCTCTGTCCTCCTCCTCTCCTCTCTGTCCCCCCCCTCCTCTTCTCTCTGTCCTCCTCCTCTCCTCTCTGTCCCCCTCCTCCTCTTCTCTCTGTCCTCCTCCTCTCCTCTCTGTCCCCCTCCTCCTCTTCTCTCTGTCCTCCTCCTCTCCTCTCTGTCCCCCTCCTCCTCTTCTCTCTGTCCTCCTCCTCTCCTCTCTGTCCCCCTCCTCCTCTTCTCTCTGTCCTCCTCCTCTCCTCTCTGTCCCCCTCCTCCTCTTCTCTCTGTCCTCCTCCTCTCCTCTCTGTCCCCCTCCTCCTCTTCTCTCTATCCCCCTCCTCCTCTTCTCTCTGTCCTCCTCCTCTCCTCTCTGTCCCCCTCCTCCTCTTCTCTCTGTCCTCCTCCTCTCCTCTCTGTCCCCCTCCTCCTCTTCTCTCTGTCCCCCTCTTCCTCTTCTTTCTGTCCTCCTCCTCTCCTCTCTGTCCCCCTCCTCCTCTTCTCTCTGTCCTCCTCCTCTCCTCTCTGTCCCCCTCCTCCTCTTCTCTCTGTCCTCCTCCTCTCCTCTCTGTCCCCCTCCTCCTCTTCTCTCTGTCCTCCTCCTCTCCTCTCTGTCCCCCTCCTCCTCTTCTCTCTGTCCTCCTCCTCTCCTCTCTGTCCCCCTCCTCCTCTTCTCTCTGTCCCCCTCCTCCTCTCCTCTCTGTCCCCCTCCTCCTCTTCTCTCTGTCCCCCTCCTCCTCTCCTCTCTGTCCCCCTCCTCCTCTTCTCTCTGTCCTCCTCCTCTCCTCTCTGTCCCCCTCCTCCTCTTCTCTCTGTCCTCCTCCTCTCCTCTCTGTCCCCCTCCTCCTCTTCTCTCTGTCCTCCTCCTCTCCTCTCTGTCCCCCTCCTCCTCTTCTCTCCCTGACAACAGAACAAAGCCAAATCCAGCACTCCCCCATCCTTCCCAGTGTTGTGACCGGTGCGTGTGGCCTGGCTTGGCACAGCAGGGCGCGGTGTGCTGGTTGGCGTGAGCTGGGACCGGCTCTTCTTCTTTGCTTTTATCTTTTGTTTCTCTTTGCTAATCATCCCCCTCACCTAACCGTCTCTCTCCCTCACCACGTCCCTCCCTCACAAAGGAGGGAAAAGGTTAACGCATTTGGCGGGCCTTTAATACAAATACCACTGTGACTGTGTGTGTGTGTGTATGTGTGTTTGTGTGTGTGTGTGTGTGTGTGTGTGTGTGTGTGTGTGTGTGTGTGTGCTTGCACATGCATGCTTGTATGTGTGTGTTGGAGTATGGCGCCGTACGAGATGGCTGCCGTGTCGCGAGCTCCCGCACGACGACGCAGTTTTTTGTTATTTATTCTTTTTATCGCAAGTATTTTAGTTCAGGATGTTAGCAGCAAGTTCACTTATAACTTCTGCACACTTTGGGAGATCAGATCGACAGTCGCTCGCCGCCTACCGGAGTTTTTTCATTCTTTCGGCTCGGACGTCCCGCCCGAAGTCACAGCTGGATTATCTCCGTCCATTTTGGGCACGATTACGCGCAAGCGTCGCCGGAGGAAGCGAGGGAAGCGAGCCGGCGTGCTAGTCAGGCTGAGATGTCGATCCGATCGCCCCCCACTACCCACCATTCTACTGGCTAATGTACAGTCTCTGGACAATAAGTTAAGCGAACTACAGGCTCGTATTCAATTCCACCGGGAAACTAGGGACAATTGTATTATCTGCCTTACGGAGACATGGATGTCGGAGGGGGTTACCGACGCAGCTATCGAGCCGACGGGATTTTCCGTACACCGGGCGGACAGAACAAAGGCTCTCTCCGGTAAAGATCGCGGAGGGGGGGTATGTCTCATGATAAACAGATCTTGGTGCAACCAAAGCCATGTACATCCCCTCAAGTCTTTCTGTTCCCCGGACCTGGAGTACCTGATGCTTATGTGCCGTCCATACTGGCTACCTCGGGAGTTTACAGCGGTAACCGTGACCGCTGTTTACATTCCCCCACAAGCCAACACGGACACAGCGCTGAAGGAACTGTACGGGGCTATCAGCGAACAGGAGTCGGCCCACCCCGAGGCTGCTCTCATCGTGGCGGGGGACTTCAACAAGGCGAACCTGAAGAAGGTTCTCCCGAAGTTCTACCAACACATAAAGAGCAACACACGGGGCGAGCGGATCCTCGACCACTGCTACACTCCCTTCCGTGATGGCTACAAGGCCCTCCTCCGCCCACCGTTCGGCAAATCAGATCACCGCTCTATCCAGCTACTCCCCGCCTATAGGCAGAGACTGAAGCAGCAACCGATCGCTGTGAGGGAGGTCCAATGCTGGTCGGACCAATCAGATTCTACGCTGCAGGATTGTTTTGATCACGCTGACTGGCACATGTTCCGCGTTGCCTCGGACAATAACATCAACGAGTACGCGTCGTCGGTCACCGGGTTCATCAAGAAGTGCATAGATGACGTTGTTCCGACCAAGTCGGTTCGGATATATCCCAACCAGAAACCGTGGATTAACGGCGATGTTCGCGCTGCCCTACATGCGCGTAACGCCGCCTTTGGTTCCGGGAATACGGAGGAATATACGAGAGCCCGTTACGACCTCCGTAAGACCATCGTCACTGCCAAGCGGGAGTATAAGGACAGAGTGGAAGATAAATTCAAGAAACACGATGCGAGGGGTATGTGGCAGGGGCTGCAGAAGATAACGAACTTCAGAGGGAGAACCAGTTGTGTAGAGAACTCCTCTACCTCCCTCCCAGGAGAGCTAAATACATTTTTTGCTCGGTTCGACGTAAACGGCAGCCCGCCGAAGCCAGCACCGACTGGGGAGACCAGCCAGCTGCGCATCTCGGAGGCGGATGTGCGCCGCACCTTTAAGCGGCTGAACATCCGTAAGGCGGCAGGCCCCGACGACATCCCGGGCCGCGTCCTCAGAGCATGCGCAGACCAGTTGGCAGGAGTCTTTGCAGACATCTTCAACCTCTCCCTGTCCCAGGCTGTTGTCCCCGCGGTCTTCAAGATATCCACCATCGTGCCTGTCCCTAAACAAACCAAGGTAACATGCCTGAATGACTACAGACCTGTGGCCCTCACCTCGATCGTTAGCAAATGCTTCGAGAGGTTGGTCAAGGACTTTATTTGCTCCGTGTTACCTACCACGCTGGACCCATGGCAATTTGCATATCGTCAAAATAGATCCACGGACGACGCAATTGCCATGGCCCTCCACACTGCCCTTTCCCACCTGGAGGGGAAGAACTGTTATGTGCGAATGCTGTTTGTGGACTACAGCTCAGCATTCAACACAATAGTTCCTGCCAAGCTCGACACCAAGCTGAGAGGTCTAGGCGTACCCCCATCCATGTGCAGCTGGATACTGAACCTCCTGTCGGACCGCCGCCAGGTGGTGAGGATGGGCAGCACCACATCAGAGCCACTGACCCTCAACACGGGAGCCCCCCAGGGATGCGTGCTGAGCCCTCTCCTCTACTCCCTCTACACCCACGACTGCATGGCTATGCACAGCTCCAACGTCATCGTCAAGTTTGCTGACGACACGACAGTGATGGGCCTGATCGCCGGCGACGACGAGACAGCCTACAGGGAGGAGGTCGGATCGCTGGAGCAGTGGTGCCAGGAGAACAGCCTCGCCCTCAACGTCAAGAAGACCAAGGAGCTGATCGTGGACTTCAGGAGGCAGAGGGGAGAGCACAGCCCTATCTCCATCGACGGCGTTGCAGTAGAGAGGGTCAGCAGCTTCAAGTTCCTCGGCGTGCACATCTCCGAGGACCTCACATGGTCCACGCACACCACACACGTGGTGAAAAGGGCCCAACAACGCCTGTATTTTCTCAGGCGTCTGAAGAAATTCAGCATGGGCCCCCGCATCCTGAGAACATTCTACAACGGCACCATCGAGAGTGTTCTGACAGGGTGTATCACCGCCTGGTACGGGAACTGCACGGCACTCGAGCGCAGAGCGCTTCAAAGGGTGGTGCGGACGGCCCAGTATATCGTTGGAGGTGAGCTCCCCTCCCTCCTGGACATTTACAACCAGCGGTGCGTGGCCAAGGCCAAAAGAATTATAAAAGACATTGCCCACCCCAGCCACGAACTTTACTCACTATTACCGTCAGGCAGGCGATACCGCAGTATCAAGTGTCGTACAAATAGGCTTAGAGATAGCTTCCACAGTCAGGCCATCAGGCTGCTGAACAAGGGCGTATAACATATAACAATGTATATTTTATTACATTGATTTATATATATATATTGCTCTTTTCTGTGCTGATTTTTGCATTTTATAAATTGCATTTTTTATTTTTATTTTATATTCTTTATTCTATTTTTTATTCTATTTTTTATCTATTTTTATTTTATCTTATTTTATAACTGCTGTCTGTCGTCGGGTATTGCACACAAGAATTTCACATCACTGCTTTATACTAAACTGTAAACTGTGAAGTGACAATAAACTTGACTTGACTTGACTTGACTTGACTTGTGTGTGTGTGTGTGTGTGCATGCATGTATGCGAATATCCATTTGCACATGCACGCCAGTTCTATCCCCCCCCCCCCCCCCCTGTGACAGAGTCTCGCACATCCAAAAGTCTAACTGGTCATAACTGGCCTCTCTTCTAATTCAAGAGTAAAACTATTTTTGGAGGGAAACACAAATAAATGTGTGGGTGAGAAACAGCAAGTTTTAAAGGATAGAAGGTTTAAGTAAATCCTTGAACATGAAACCTTAGAATGTAGAAGCATGCCATCACATGCCAGAATAAACAGAGCGGTCGAAGGCCTGCAACATTTAGATGATGTGTAAAAACAATTGTTCAATCTCTCAAGCATCACTTGAAGAAAAACCTGTTTTTGAGCTAAAAGTGGCTCCAATCTCCAAATGACCCCGCTAATATAAAGTAATCATAGTAAATCGAACATTTGTCTTCATTATAAAAATATTGACAGGTGTGGTCCAGCCATCATGGTCTCACATCAGAGTGTAGTGTGGAGTGGGGCGGGGAATCAATGGTCTCATGAAACACAAACAGGAATATCAGAGCGTGACTCAAGGGCCCAGAGGAGACGTTTTGCTTTCTAACCGCCGACAAACGGCTGACATCCACCGCGGAAAGGTCAGCGGAGAACAAGCAGAGTTTGATTATTATATCCTCTAAGTACCGAGAATTGATCTCTGCATGCTTTTGGAGACGATGTGAAGATTGTTAACTTTAACCGTATCTGGAACTGTATCTGAAAATGTAACTGCAATATGTAACTGTATATGTAACCATATCTGTTACTGAAAAAGTATCTGTAAATGTAACTGTATCTAGAACTGCATCTGATGAACCATCTATATTCATTTCATCTTTTGAACCATCCATATTAACTGGAATTATCTGGAACTGTATATGTATCGTTATCTGTATATGTATCTGTATCTGTATATATAACTGTATCTGTATCTTTATATGTAACTGTAACTCTAGATGTATCTGTAACTGTATCTGTAACTGTTACTGTAAAACTGTATCGGTATCTCTCACTGAAAATGTATCCGTATTAGTAACTGTATCTGTATATGTGACTGTATCTGTTGAACCAGATATATTCAGATTCACTGAAATAGTTGAACCATCCATATTAACTGTATCTGTAACTGTATCTGTAACTGTATCTGTAAAACTGCAACTGGGTAACTGTATATATATATAACTGTATATGTTACTCCGACTGTATCTGTGGTGAGGGCTTGAACCCGAAGTGGTGTCTCTGAGAGGAAAGGGAATATTTTTGGTCTAAATATTTTTCATGACGTATTTATCCCCTGACTGTTAGTGTTATTTTAGTTTTCAAAGCCTTCTATAAGAACTATGTCCCTAACTTTACTTTTTTCATGGAGTAACATCCACTCAGGTAGGAGACACTGAACAGAAACATGTAGAATATGGACCTTGGCTCCATCGCTATTGATATATCCACCAGTAAAACGTGGCTGTTTTGTTTCTGTACCAGAATCAGCCTTTGGCTGGGACTGTGGCTCCTCGCTGGCTCAGGCCGGGTTTTCCTTCTCTCCTTTCAATTCTTATGAAATGGGAAATGATTACGCGCAATGCCAAAACCCGGGATGTTGAAGCGTGGTAACGGTGGAGCTAGGTTGCACGAAGTGAGAGGTGGGGGGGGGGGGCGTGTGCTTTTGTGTAGTTGTGTTGTGTGTGTGTGTGTGAGTGAGGGGTGGGTGAACAGCGGTGCTTGTCGTGGTTGGAGGGTCTTGGCATAACAGCGAGCCCCGGCTGAGCAGCCAGCTAGGCCTGCCGTTCACCCGCTGTGGAGAAACAAAACACAGTGTTCCTTATCCAGAGAAGATGAGTGGCAGAGAGGAGGAGGAGGACACACACACACACACACACACACACTCACACACACACACACACACACACACACACACTCACACACACAAACTCAGTCACACACACACACACACACACACACACACACACACACACACAAACTCAGTCACACAAACACACACACACACACACACACACACACACACACACACACACACACACACACTCAGTCACACACACACACATACACACACACACACACTGCTTGCCTCTGTGTGATGGAAAACAGTTTTTGCAGCAGTGCAGAAGAGGTGGGCTAGAAGACATCTCTCCATGTCAAATCCCCCCACACACTGAGCTTATCCACTGTTTCTGTGTTTCCAGCATGGACCCCCCTCCGTTCCACTCATACACTTACACACACTCTCTCACACACACACACACACACACACACACACACACACACACACACACACACACACACACACACACACACACACACACACACACACACACACACTGGATTCCCATGCATTCCGACAACATTGATTTTTGTCCTCCATCATCCATCTCCCTCTATCATCCATCTCCCTCTATCATCCATCTCCTCTATCATCCATCCCCCTCTATCATCCATCTCCCTCTATCATCCATCTCCCTCTATCATCCTTCCACTCTATCATCCATCTCCCTCTATCATCCATCTCCCTCTATCATCCAGCCCCCTCTATCATCCATCTCCCTCTATCATCCATCTCCCTCTATCATCCATCCCCCTCTATCATCCATCTCCCTCTATCATCCATCTCCCTCTATCATCCATCTCCCTCTATCATCCATCTCCCTCTATCATCCAGCCCCCTCTATCATCCATCTCCCTCTATCATCCCTCCCCCTCTATCATCCATCTCCCTCTATCATCCATCTCCCTCTATATCATCCCATCTCCCCCCTCTATCATCCATCCCCCTCTATCATCCATCCCCCTCTATCATCCATTCCCCTCTATCATCCATCCCTCTCTATCATCCATCTCCCTCTATCATCCATCCCCCTCTATCATCCATCCCCCTCTATCATCCATCTCCCTCTATCATCCATCCCCCTCTATCATCCATCTCCATCGGTATCTCTCTCTCTCTCTGGGCTCCTCCCTTCACCTGCTACATCCTCATTCTTCCATCTCTCCCACTCTCCAACTCCTGCTGTCCTCTTAGCCTCTTGGATCTTTAAACCCATCCATCTCTCCACCCTGCTGCCTTTCAGGCCATCTAGTATGCACTCCAGGCTGCACACACACACACACACACACACACACCCCGGACGCACACACACCGGACACACACACACCGGATACACACACACCGGACACACACACACCGGATACACACACACCGGACACACACACACCGGATACACACACACCGGACACACACACACCGGATACACACACACCGGACACACACACACCGGACACACACACACCGGAGAAACACACACACACACACACACACACACACACACACACACACACACACACACACACACACACACACACACACACACACACACACACACACACACACACACACACACACATACACACATACACACACACACCGGACACACACACACACACCCCGGACGCACACACACCGGGGACACACACACCGGACAAACACACACACACACACACACACACCACACAAACACACATACACACACACACACACACACACACACACACACCCCGGACACACACACACCGGACACACACACACACCAGACAAACACACACACACACACACACACACACACACCGGACACACACACCCCGGACACACACACACCGGACACACACACACACACACACACTGGACACACACACCCTGGACACACACACACCGGACACACACACACACCGGACACACACATACACACACACACACCGGACACACACACACACACACCGGACACACACACACACACATACACCTCACAGGCATGGTCATTTCCCAGTTATAATGGCATTTCCCTTAAAGCAGTATTTTTCAGCAGGCTTTTATTAAACAGGGCTGTCTCTGTGGTTCAAAGGTGAACACAAATAGAAACTGGTGCTGCATGACCAGAGAGAGGGGGGATGGATCGTTCATTTTCATAGAATGTTTTTAATGATTGCTTAGCCTTCTTTTTTAAAGTGATCCTGGGTTACCCACACCCACGCACACACACACTCACACACACACCCAAACCCACACACACGCACACACGCACACACACACACACACACACACACACACACACACACACACATTCATACTGCACACATGATACACAAGATAAAGTACGGTGCGTGGACATTGCACATTTGAGTCCTGTACTTATGTTGAGAAACCCTCAACATCTTCCATTTGAAACAAATCCAAACTATCTTTCAACAAATGTTTGTGTTGCCTGCACACTTTGCAAGAGGATAACTAGAGGATAACTCGTATTTTTTTACACGATGCACAGGTCTTCTGCCTCCAGCGGTCTCCCTTACTGTCACTGCCACTATCGGTTCACTTCACCGAAACATAAACCAAAAAACCAATCTCTCGCCACCCAGGGAGAGTTTGTGTGTGATTTGCACAGATCTCACCCCATGGCCTCCCAGCACAATGCACCGCTTGAGGCCGCTTGATTCGCGGCACTCAAATCAGACAGAAGGGACCTTTAGAGAACACACCAACAGCTACCGGCCCGTCCACACGGACCTCCTGTCCTGATCACTTTCAATCACCACCACTTTCTCCGCCTCTGGCCGATTGTCTCCATCTCCACTCACACACACACACACACACACACACACACACAC
>CM051001.1:3755788-3758288 GCA_027704905.1 Muraenolepis orangiensis | reverse complement strand
GCAACCAATCAGATATTTTTCTGGGTTGCTGGGAAGAATATCCTTCAACCAAAGTATTCCCGCTGACATTGGCCCTTAGACTGAATGAGAGCGTACGTTTGGATTGACAATTTGATCAACCAATCATATCGTGATTTGTAGCCAATGGGCGTATTCTTTCAGATTTCCCCGCAGCTCAATATGGAGCTAGAAGGTGCAAGGTGGTGGCTGGCGCGAGAGTGGATCTAGCGTAGTGTTACATTTTCTACGTTGTTTTTTTTACGTCAAAATGGCAACAGGTGAAGATGATGTCGTGGCCGATTTATTGTCTGAACCATTTTCAAGACGACCATTTAATGTTAAGATGGACATTATTAAAAAAGGCCGTCCAACACCTGACAATCTGGAGCTGACTCAAGTAGTTAAAGCAGGCTATGTTCGCCATTTTCAGAGTAGCAACTGGGAACGATACCCGTGGCTAACGGGCTCTACTAGCCACAAGAGGCTCTACTGATGGGAGTGTTGCTGTTTGGGACCGACAAGAGAGCAGGGAATTGGAACTTATTTTGGATCTGAAAAGCGATCATCTTTATGACCTGATGGTGGTCGAACCATCCAGAAGGACAGGAGAATGGATTTGGTCTTCAAGTGAACATCATTGGTGAGTGAGACTCATTTGTCTTTGCTGGTTTTGTCTCAGTGTTGCGTCTCGTTGAGCTGGTTGTTGCATTTTGTTTCCACACACTTGTTGACTGATTAGTTAATGGCTGTCTTCAGTTTGTTAAGTATTGTTGTGCATTTGAATTGAGAGTTTTGACTTGATCTTTCTTTGCATCGCTTAACGTGAAAAGACTTAACGTAACTAAGAGTTACAAAACCGCGATCAATAATCACCTAATTTGCATATGTTTTGTCATTAGCAGTTTCACCTTTTTACTTTCATTTTGACAGGTGAAAGTGCTAATGACAAGACATATGCCAGAGACATTTGGTGATTATTGATCGCTATTTTGGAACTTAAAGTTTCTCAGCCTTTTCACGTGAAGCATGTTAGACCGTCCCTTTAACCGATAGCCTGTGTGTGGTGGTCTGTGTTGGTCTGTTACTTCACTACATGGACTCTGCTTTACAACTATGGTACACTTGGAAATTGGTTGCGACAATCTGATCTGCCTAACTGAGATAAGGCATAAAGTGACTCCTCCGTGACGTCCGTCTGACTAGAACAACTGAATTTTCGAATGGTGGTGGTGATGGTGGGGGTGGTGGTCTACAGCAGGGGTTCCCAAAGTGGGGGTCGCGGGACCCCGAGGGGGGGGGGGGGTCGCGAGATGATTTCAGAATCCTCTTGATGTGACCATGAGGTTTTTATTGTTAATAATAACGTGTGCATAGATATTTTTATATATGTACGGGTGACGAATAAAGGAATTTTGATTCCGACAGATTCACGACATTATCATTTGCAGCTGAAAAAAAAGCCACACAATTTTCAATATCACATTACCCACCCCCCCCCTACAGAAGGTCCAGTTGTGATAGACACGCTTCGCCACTGATATATATATATATATATATATATACATTTAAAACCAAGTTTGACTGAATGTGTCTGATTATGTTCCAGGTAACAGGATGTATGGGGAAGCGGCCTGCCATTGGCCATTCTCCTCCTCTTCCGCTGTCTGCGTGTTACGGTTTCCAAAGTCCTCCCTGTGGTAACCTCCGAGCTCGCCCCCTATAGAGGCTGGAGGTAACCTCCGAGCTCGCCCCCTACCGCGAGGCTTGAGGGGGATTGGGATTGGAAACAGTGGACCACTAGTGGGTTTTCCGTCACCATATTTCGATTCGCATTGTGAAGTATCGCATTAGAAAATGTTGATGGAAACGTCAAAACTTCTTCTGATTCGCATACAAATTGAAACGCTCGCTTGAGGTGGTTTGGACCGATTCCAATTTCGAGTTTATTCGCAAAAGCGGAGATGTAAACAACTTTGCCGAATCTATTTTGACGTAGCGAACTTTGAACTCACGTGACTTCCGCTGTCGGTTTCTTCTGGAGCGTTCCTATGACCCTAAAACACGGCTTATGTCACCGCCCGATATCCGTCATCGCTGACGTAGTTTGTTCGCTCCGACTAGTGGATAGAAACACAACAAATTTGTGTTGCCATATTTTTGTTTTGTGCGAACATAAAAAAGTTAGCAAAATGTTGTGCATGCACCCCGCATACGTTGAAGGTAAGTTATGTGATCGCTGACACACGTTCACACGCGTTACTTGTAAGTTACTCATGAGTCTAAGTACGTTGAGATAATGTCTAGCGTACCCAAAACTTATTTATAACCGATGAGTAACGTGCTTTGAACTCATATTGACGTATGTAGACGTGTTCCCGACGACCACAGAACTTACTGAACGCGTTTCTAACTTACAGCTACCGTATAATGGCCTATTGGAAGCGTTCTTTAAAGTTTTCTTCGGCATGACAGTGATGTTGATACGGTGATGTTGATACTG
>CM051001.1:3738288-3740788 GCA_027704905.1 Muraenolepis orangiensis | reverse complement strand
ACTACTACAATAATAATAATAACAATAACAATAATCATTATTATTATTGCATGGTTGGTTGTACAATAACAATGGCATTTGTTCATTTTCGTTGTCACAGTCTTGTGGCCCTCGCCTTCAAGACATTTTACAATTGTGGCCCCCTTCCTAATCTAGTTGAATACCCCTGCCTTAGGGGGTTGATGTGAGATCTCATCATGTCGGCAGTTATGCCGACATGATGAGACAATGTTTTAAATCACTTCTATAGGAGTGTCTGAGAGCGTCTTCATGTGTGTGGGGGGGGGGGGGGGGGCTGACATTATTTGATCTACAAAGGTTTGTGAACCACTGGCCCCCTCAGTGGGGAACTAGGATCTACATGGCTCTGTGGTGAGGAGATGGTGTTCATCTCAGTACAGATGCCAGGATAAATCCAAAAAAAGAAAAAGGAGCCTTTTACAACAGAGCCAATTTGTTTGTCAAATTTAAAGATTTTTAATAAAGGAGTGATTTTTGGCAGCAAGGGGTCCTAGAGCACCAACAGAGTCATTAAAACAATGCCCAAACACAATAACCTCTGTCTTGCCATCATTAAGATTGAGGAAATTTAAATTCATCCAAGTCTTAATGTCGCTTAGACAAGCTAGCAGAGGTTTGAGGGAATCTTGACATTTTATTTTCAACGGAAGGTAGATTTGGACATCCGCATAGCAATGAAAAGAGACATTGTGTGTCACTGCCAAGCGGGAGTATAAGGACAGAGTGGAAGATAAATTCAAGAAACACGATGCGAGGGGTATGTGGCAGGGGCTGCAGAAGATAACGAACTTCAGAGGGAGAACCAGTTGTGTAGAGAACTCCTCTACCTCCCTCCCAGGAGAGCTAAATACATTTTTTGCTCGGTTCGACGTAAACGGCAGCCCGCCGAAGCCAGCACCGACTGGGGAGACCAGCCAGCTGCGCATCTCGGAGGCGGATGTGCGCCGCACCTTTAAGCGGCTGAACATCCGTAAGGCGGCAGGCCCCGACGACATCCCGGGCCGCGTCCTCAGAGCATGCGCAGACCAGTTGGCAGGAGTCTTTGCAGACATCTTCAACCTCTCCCTGTCCCAGGCTGTTGTCCCCGCGGTCTTCAAGATATCCACCATCGTGCCTGTCCCAAAACAAACCAAGGTAACATGCCTGAATGACTACAGACCTGTGGCCCTCACCTCGATCGTTAGCAAATGCTTCGAGAGGTTGGTCAAGGACTTTATTTGCTCCGTGTTACCTACCACGCTGGACCCATGGCAATTTGCATATCGTCAAAATAGATCCACGGACGACGCAATTGCCATGGCCCTCCACACTGCCCTTTCCCACCTGGAGGGGAAGAACTGTTATGTGCGAATGCTGTTTGTGGACTACAGCTCAGCATTCAACACAATAGTTCCTGCCAAGCTCGACACCAAGCTGAGAGGTCTAGGCGTACCCCCATCCATGTGCAGCTGGATACTGAACCTCCTGTCGGACCGCCGCCAGGTGGTGAGGATGGGCAGCACCACATCAGAGCCACTGACCCTCAACACGGGAGCCCCCCAGGGATGCGTGCTGAGCCCTCTCCTCTACTCCCTCTACACCCACGACTGCATGGCTATGCACAGCTCCAACGTCATCGTCAAGTTTGCTGACGACACGACAGTGATGGGCCTGATCGCCGGCGACGACGAGACAGCCTACAGGGAGGAGGTCGGATCGCTGGAGCAGTGGTGCCAGGAGAACAGCCTCGCCCTCAACGTCAAGAAGACCAAGGAGCTGATCGTGGACTTCAGGAGGCAGAGGGGAGAGCACAGCCCTATCTCCATCGACGGCGTTGCAGTAGAGAGGGTCAGCAGCTTCAAGTTCCTCGGCGTGCACATCTCCGAGGACCTCACATGGTCCACGCACACCACACACGTGGTGAAAAGGGCCCAACAACGCCTGTATTTTCTCAGGCGTCTGAAGAAATTCAGCATGGGCCCCCGCATCCTGAGAACATTCTACAACGGCACCATCGAGAGTGTTCTGACCGGGTGTATCACCGCCTGGTACGGGAACTGCACGGCACTCGAGCGCAGAGCGCTTCAAAGGGTGGTGCGGACGGCCCAGTATATCGTTGGAGGTGAGCTCCCCTCCCTCCTGGACATTTACAACCAGCGGTGCGTGGCCAAGGCCAAAAGAATTATAAAAGACATTGCCCACCCCAGCCACGAACTTTACTCACTATTACCGTCAGGCAGGCGATACCGCAGTATCAAGTGTCGTACAAATAGGCTTAGAGATAGCTTCCACAGTCAGGCCATCAGGCTGCTGAACAAGGGCGTATAACATATAACAATGTATATTTTATTACATTGATTTATATATATATATTGCTCTTTTCTGTGCTGATTTTTGCATTTTATAAATTGCATTTTTTATTTTTATTTTATATTCTTATTCTATTTTTTATTCTATTTTTTATCTATTTTTATTTTATCTTATTTTATAACTGCTGTCT
>CM051001.1:3725788-3733288 GCA_027704905.1 Muraenolepis orangiensis | reverse complement strand
AACCAGACGGTACCGTTACCGTGGAGACGCAGTGTGGAGTATACTGTACCAGGTATAAACCATGTCTATTATTAGATGTTTGAGATAGTATTTTTTTTGGATGTTTTCTTTCTCCCCCAAAAAACTGGTAAATGTCATACTTTTTATGACAATATATTGTAATTCAAAAATTATTGTTAAGATTGTGCTTCTGCTCCCCCTCTAAATACTATTAAAAAAAAAATTCCGGTAGAAAGAACTTAAAATTCCAATGTTTACAAATTCAACAGGCATAAAATATAATTCATCAACATCAAAAGCAATCTTTCTTTGTAAAATGCATAGTGCTGATCACATTGATTTCATATGACTGATGAAATTGAAAACTGAATATATTATAATGTCTTAAAGTCAATGTACTTCATGTATCTCTATGATACCCAGGGTGTTGGTCGTGAGGGTTAGGGTTGGCACTGTTTCCGTAGAGTCCGCACTATTTACTTCCTTTTACTTTCCTTCAACCGTATTGCTGAATCTTAACTCATAAAATGCCTTATGTTTAGTATTATTACAAAAACTAAAGTTTTAATGACGGCATTAAAATGCAGTCATTAATTATTGAAGACACAAGGAACCTCCGTTTGGCTCTTGTTGCTGATTCAAGATTCAACATTCAAGAGGATTTGATTTGCCATTTGCAACAAGTGCAATAGAAGGCTTACTCCCCATTCCCTCCCGCAGTATGAATTCATAAAACAGAATATTATAAATCTGGTGCATAAATGTGTTGTTAACAAAGAAGGATATGTTTGATATGAGCAGCACCTCTCTGTGCTTCCTGTACTTCCTGTAACTGAGTGTGATTCTTGGCTGGGTCTGATGTCTTTTAACGGACACCCTGAGTTGTCTTTTTCCTCCACGATGTTCTGAAGCTCCTTTGCTCCCAGTTAGATAAATCTCCAATAGATTTAAACTTTCCTTCTTTCCGTCTTTCCTTCCCTTCTTGTTTCCTTCTCTCTCTCCTTCCTTCACTATTCCTCATGCTGTAATCTGTACTCTGTCAGCTTCATGTTGGTCTCCTGTGTTTCTTTATCCCTGCTTCACTCTACAATTTCAAGTATAAATATAGATTATGTTTTAAGAACTTGATTTAACGGTTCCGGTTCCGGGTCGAGAATGGGATAGACGTCGCTGCACCACGATGTGACTCCCGAACTTTTATTTTTACGTTAAGAAGCCTCTTTTTATAATTTCAAGTTAATTGAACCATTTCCATACTTTAGCCATATCTCTACCTATCTTATTCGGCCATAAAAAGCGTGATGGCTACGCGGAATTTAAGACACAAGGCCAAGAAGGACGACGGCCCTGTGGATGGGGCTACC
Organism: Muraenolepis orangiensis; assembly: GCA_027704905.1. Classification (NCBI taxonomy): domain Eukaryota; kingdom Metazoa; phylum Chordata; class Actinopteri; order Gadiformes; family Muraenolepididae; genus Muraenolepis; species Muraenolepis orangiensis. Next base: position 3,731,924 of record CM051001.1, on the reverse strand, counting down.
ATGGCTAGGCTAATGGACGAACTGAAGCTAGCTTTCACCGCGGAGTTCAGAACGTTCGCCGCCTCGCTCGAATCCAGACTCGACGGCATCCAATTGGCGGTCACAGACCATACTCAACGCCTGGCCTCCGTGGAAGACGGCTTGAATACATGGTCTGGTAGGATGGTGGAGCTGGAGGCCAGATGCACAGCCCAAGACGAAGTCATCGGCAAGCTAAAGACCAAACTAACCGACGTCGAGTCGCGTAGCCGGCGTTCCAATATACGCATTCTGGGCCTGGATGAATCCCTGCACAGCGACCACCCCAGTGTCTTTTTCGCAGAAATCCTGGTGGAAATCATGGGGAAGGACGTGCTACCTGAGCCGCCTGAACTTGACCGCTGCCACAGGATGCTAACACCCAAACCGGCGCCCGGCTCCAGGCCTAGAGCAGTGATAGCCCGTCTACACCGCTATAAGATAAAGGAGACGATCATTCTGGAGGCTCGTAAGAGGAGAGGGAAGCTGACATATAAAGGGAAGCCGATTTTAATCTTCGAAGACTACTGCCCCGAGGTAGTGGAGCAGCGTGCGCGCTACCGAGATGTCATGGGGCCCCTGTACCAACGAGGGTTTAAGCCATCGCTCCAGTTCCCTGCGAGGCTCGTCATCAGGACCAAAGACGGCACGAGGATGCATCTCCCGTCACCCAAGGACGCCGAGGACTTCCTGAAGACCCGGCCCGAAGAGGCTCCGACACCGGCTTCATCACTTCATCAGATCCAGACGCGGTAGTAACCTGACTCTGGGCCTTTAACATCCTGCTATGGCTAACACACAGAGCAGTGTAGCACCTAATATGTTATCGCATATGTGGTTATGGTTGGTTACGTGTCTTTGGGCATCGCCTGGAAGTTTATCTTTTTCCGATATCTGACATAAGGGGTGGGGGGGGGACAATTCTGCTGTATATGACTTCTGTACTGTTGCTTGTTTATAGCATATGCCACGGGCTGGGGCGCTAACCGCTAGCTCTCCGTTTCGGTAGAAACGTGACCTATTTTTGTTTTGGATATTTCGACCACGTTTTACTCGCGCTACACCAGCGTCCCGCCGTGTTTTGGTTCATTGCCACCGGGATGTGTTTACTGTTGCTTACACATTTAACGAACTGGGGTATCGTGACTGCGCCAGCCGGGCCGCGTCGGCTACATACAGCTAGCCACCCGCGGTCACACCTCTACTCTGAACGGACCATGTGAGGTAACAGACCTGCGGACAAAGTATCGCCCCCTCCCGGCCTGGTGGATGTACTGCTCACCTGTTCTGTTGCGACATGCATGTAAGTTACATACCCCCCCCCCCCCCCCCTTTTATTATTATTTTTTTTACCATTGTTCCTGTTCTGGGCTTCAGTTGTTGACCTTACTAATATATTATATGGTTCAATTAGAATTTTCTTGTTTACTCTACACTTTGAGGCACTTTTTTTGTGTATATGGGAGTGTGGCAGACAGCCACTGAGAGATTGTTCTACGAACGGTAGGTTTGAAGGTTGTGGGAATGTTGGTAAGTCCCTGTGATGTTGGGGGAAAGCCCACTGGTTCCGCACCTCTATATGTTTTTAATGTCATTAATGTTTGTTTTATGTATAGCTCAAGGTACATGTGCTTAGTGTTTAAAATAAGTGAATCTGGCGTGCCCACAGGCCTTTCCAGGTCTGCTCTGTCTACACATCCCCTAATATTCTATGGCTATGGCTAGTTCTGAGAGCTTTAAGCTCTGCTCCTGGAATGTTCGAGGTCTTCAGAAACTAGCGAAGAGGAAGGCGATTCTATCTTTTTTAAAGAAGGAGAATGTTTCTATTGCTTTTTTACAGGAAACCCATATGGGGCCCAACGACACCGCTAAACTCCAAAATAATTGGGTGGGGCAGGTCTTCGCCACAAACTATTCTACATTTAGTAGGGGGGTGGCCATATTGATTAATAAAAATCTCTCCTTTAGACCCATTACTTCCTCTGTAGATAGCCAAGGCCGCTATGTGATTATTAAAGGGGTTCTTAAGGGTAAAGAAATGACATTTATGAATGTATACTGTCCCCCAGGCTACTCCCCTGACTTTCTATCCAAAGTATTTACTGAATTTACCGGCCTGGCCTCTGAAAATGCCTTTGTGGGCGGAGACTTCAACTGCCACCTTATACCGTCTCTCGACAAACTCCCACCCAGTTCGGCTCCCCCCTCGAGGCAAGCTAAGATGCTCTCCTCTTTATGTACAGACATTGGATTCTCGGATGTCTGGAGAACCCTTTGCCCCTCCGAACTGAAGTTCACCTTTCTTAGCGGCCCACATAAGAGCTACAGCAGAATAGACTATTTTTTCATCCCTTCCTCTAAGCTATTTCTGGTCTCGTCCTGTACTATCGGAAGTATTGTCTTATCTGATCACGCCCCTATATATCTGGTCTACTCCCTGTCAGAAGAGAGAGCACTATCGAGGCGTTGGCGTCTCAACCCATCCCTCCTTAGGGATGATAGGTTCATCTCCTATTTCGACTCTGAATTTAAAATTTTCTACTCAATTAATTCACGCTCTACGGATAACCCGTCTCTGCTCTGGGAAACATCTAAGGCCTTTTCTCGCGGACTGATTATGTCTTACGTATCATCCAAGAAACGCAAGAAAAATGAACAATGCAAATTTCTCGAATCCAAACTGGCCGACCTTGAAAATCAACATGTATCGAACCCAACCCCAACGATGCTTATAGAGCTAACGGCCACCAGAACTGCGTTGAATACTCTACTGATCCAAGACTCTGAATACTCTCTTAAATTTGCCAAGCAGAGAATGTACGAACACGGTGATAAACCTGGCAGATGTCTAGCCAACTTGGCGAAAAAGAGGGCTGACACCCAAATAATAGCCTCAATTTCGGACTCAGGTCCTTCGACACCAAAACTATTAATAAAGAGTTCGCCTCTTTTTACGCCCAACTCTATAAAACGGGACGGCCCGATGGTGCTCTCTCTGACATGCACTCCTTTTTTGTTAATCTGCGCCTTCCTAAGGTATCAGAGGCTCAGAACTTGCTCCTGAACGCCCCAATTACGAAGGAGGAGGCTCTGTGCGCCCTTAAGGGTATGCCATCTGGTAAGGCTCCGGGTCCGGACGGGTTCGGATGCGAGTTCTATAAGGAATTCAGTCATATTCTCTTGGATCCCCTGTTGGCAATGCTTAATCACTCCTCTGAGGTTGGAATATTACCCCAGTCCCTACGGGAGGCCAATATTTGTCTCCTCCTTAAAAAGGGAAAATGCCCGGAAAAGTGTGCCTCCTATAGGCCTATAGCCCTCCTTAATTCGGACCAAAAATTGCTCTCCAAGATCCTGTCCATGCGTCTAGAAAAAGTGCTCCCTTTCATTATTAACGAAGATCAGGTTTTATTAAGGGTAGGAACTCAACCGACAACGTGAGAAGGCTCCTTAATATTATCCAAATGACTCACGAAATGGACCACCCCGCTGTGGTGCTGTCTCTTGATGCGGAGAAAGCATTCGACCGTGTAGAATGGCCGTATCTATTTCTAACCCTCGCAGAATTTGGCCTAGGAAACACCTTTATTGACTGGGTCAGGGTTCTTTACAACTCACGGATGGCGGCGGTCCTGACTAACGGACTTAGGTCTAACAACTTTCCCCTTCAACGGGGGAACCCCCAGGGGGACCCTCTTAGCCCTTTACTTTTTGACATAGCCATAGAACCACTTGCTCAGGCTATAAGGCAGTCGGCCGTGATCTCAGGTATTAGGGTCGGTGAAAGGGAGCACAAAATCACTCTTTACGCAGACGACGTACTAATCTTTATATCCAAACCCGACTCTTCTATTCCATGTCTAACCCGGATGATTTCCACATTTGGAACCTTCTCGGGGTACAAAATTAACTTCTCCAAATCCGAGGCAATGCCACTTGGGACACTGAAATCCATCCCGATCCTGCCCGAGCCCTTCCCATTTCGTTGGTCGCCCTCCGGCTTCGTATACTTGGGAGTGTTTGTAACACCCACCTTTGATACATTGTTCAAGGCCAACTTTCCCCCTCTCTTAGACACCATAAGGGCAGACTTAGTTAGATGGGCCCCTTTGCCAATCTCCTGGCTAGGTAGGATAGCCCTCGTTAAAATGAACATACTCCCTAGACTATTATATCCTCTCCAAATGATCCCAGTGCTGCTGACAAACAAGGTTATCAAGGTGCTAGAAGGCTGGCTAAGCTCATTCATTTGGAATGGGAAGAAACCACGTCTGAAAATGGCCAAATTACAGATGGATGGCGTTGATGGGGGTCTGGACCTGCCTAATATAAGACATTACCAACTAGCAGCACACCTTAGGGTGCTTGTCGGTTGGTTTAAACTAGACCCACTCTCAACCTGGCTAGACATTGAATCTTCACAATCTAAGTCCCCCTTGTGGAACCTACTATTTATCAAAGACTTTAAGTCTGTTAGGAAACTATGCTCTAACCCCATCACGCTATGCTCCATCAAGGCCTGGAGGACCGTCCGTAAGGTGGAGGGCCGAGCTAAACTGACTTCTCCTCTTACCCCGACGTAGGCAACCCTGACTTTAAGCCGGGCCATATCGGCGGTGGCTTCAGGATCTGGCATACGCAGGGCATAACCAGTCAGGATGTGGCATACGCAGGGCATAACCAGTCAGGATGTGGCATACGCAGGGCATAACCAGTCAGGATGTGGCATACGCAGGGCATAACCAGTCAGGATGTGGCATACGCAGGGCATAACCAGTCAGGATGTGGCATACGCAGGGCATAACCAGTCAGGATGTGGCATACGCAGGGCATAACCAGTCAGGATGTGGCATACGCAGGGCATAACCAGTCAGGATGTGGCATACGCAGGGCATAACCAGTCAGGATGTGGCATACGCAGGGCATAACCAGTCAGGATGTGGCATACGCAGGGCATAACCAGTCAGGACGTGGCATACGCAGGGCATAACCAGTCAGGATGTGGCATACGCAGGGCATAACCAGTCAGGATGTGGCATACGCAGGGCATAACCAGTCAGGATGTGGCATACGCAGGGCATAACCAGTCAGGACGTGGCATACGCAGGGCATAACCAGTCAGGATCTGGCATACGCAGGATGTGGCATACGCAGGATGTGGCATACGCAGGATGTGGCATACGCAGGATCTGGCATACGCAGGATGTGGCATACGCAGGATCTGGCATACGCAGGATGTGGCATACGCAGGATGTGGCATACGCAGGATCTGGCATACGCAGGATGTGGCATACGCAGGATGTGGCATACGCAGGGCATAACCAGTCTGGGTGATCTGTTTGATGGTCAGACCCTGATGTCCTTTTTACAGTTACAGCAGCGTTACGGCTTATTGAAAACGGAATTTTTCAAATATTTACAAATCAGACAGTTTATCACTAAGGACACCTCACTGTTAACCAATAGCTCCACCTCGCAGGTAGAGAAAGCCCTCTCCTTGCAGCTCTCCAAAAGACAAATCTCTATTTTCTATAGTACGCTAAACCTTAACTCATCGTTATCCTCCCTTGTCACCAAACACTCTTGGGAAAAAGATCTAGACAAAGAGATTACGGATGAGGACTGGCAGGATGCATGGACCTACGCACCAAGTCTATTCAAGTTAGAATTTTACACCGCATTCATATAAGCCCTGCCCTTAAGAGTAAAATGGATCCCAATGCTTCCCCACTCTGCTTTAAATGCAAGATAGAGATTGGAAACCACGTCCAGTGCTTCTGGTCCTGTGTGAAGCTCCAGAGCTACTGGCTCCACGTCGTAGAGGAACTATCTGATATATTCCGGACCCCCATCGAACTGGACCCCCTGTGCCTCTTACTAGGCCTCCCAGATATTCATATTGCCAACTTCAAACATAGGAGACTGTTCAATTTGCTGACATTTGCTGCTAGGAAAAACATTATTTTATTCTGGATCAAGGACGAGGTCCCATTAAAGAGATCATGGCACAATATTATTATGTCCTGCATTCCCTGTGAATACATCACGTGCATGTTACACTCTAAACTGGACACTTTCTATGAAATATGGGACCCATATCTGTCTCATATCGGACCTG
>CM051001.1:3706830-3724788 GCA_027704905.1 Muraenolepis orangiensis | reverse complement strand
ATATCACTTTATTACAGCAGGAAGAAGACTAACATACTGTAGTCCACTCTGATCTGTGATGTATCATCAATATATATCACTAATATATCATCATATATCACTTTATTACAGCAGGAAGAAGACTAAGATACTGTAGTCAACTCTGATCTGTGATGGATCATCAATATATATCACTAATATATCATCATATATCACTTTATTACAGCAGGAAGAAGACTAAAATACTGTAGTCAACTCTGATCTGTGATATATCATCAATATATATCACTAATATATCATCATATATCACTTTATTACAGCAGGGAGAAGACTAAGATACTGTAGTCTGTAGTGAGTACAGGAAGTACTCAGTACATGCTTTATAATAGGTACATTGTCAGTACTTTTACTCAGTATAATAGGTACATTGTCAGAACTTGTACTCAGTATAATAGGTACATTGTCAGTACTTGTACTCAGTATAATAGGTACATTGTCAGTACTTGTACTTGGTATAATAGGTACATTCTCAGTACATGTAGTCAGTATAATAGGTACATTGTTAGTACCTTTACTCAGTATAATAGGTATATTCTCAGTACATGTACTCAGTAGAATAGGTACATTTTTGTCACGGTCCAACCCAGCTCTTTCCGCTCCTAGTCCTGGATCTCCGCGGATCCTGGATCCGCGATGTCACCGGACTCCGTTCCGAAATGCCACTCCGTGTTTTCCTTGTCAGCCGTTTGACACTGAACTCACCTGTTGTCAATCGCTCCTCATTGACCAAGCTGCATTCAAGCCATGTCTGTTGTGTTACTCAATGCTGGATTATCACACAGATTTTTCCGAAAGCCTCACGTTCGAATCGAGTTAGGTTCATTGTGTTCTGTCTATTGATCCTCCGTGCTTTGACCCTCACCTGGAGAACGACCTTGTTTTAGCCTGTTTTGTACCTTTTTTGTACCTCTGCCTCAACCCTCGACATCCTGTTGACGACCTCTGCTTGCCTTGACCACCTTTTTGGATTTGCCCTGTCAGTACCTTTTGCCTTTTGCTGGCGTTAATCGGCGTGTGCGCGATCATTAAACACCTGTTCTACCTGGCTTCTGTCACTCTGCTTTCGGGTCCTATACCTCTACCCTGCCCAGACACATCCTTGGTCGTGTTAGTTTGTTTTAATTTCATTCTTTAGTTGCACACAGGGCATCGTTTTTCCCTCACCAACAATCTCTCCCTCTGGAGCCATCTTATTAGGCGTTCACCACCTCTAGCTGTCTTCTTGTCAATATCGTATTACTGAAAAATACCAACAATTTAAAATGTAACAGACGTACGATCAGATGCAGTTGTACCGTTATTTAGTTTTTACTTTTAATAAGTCGTTGTAATCATTGACTTTAGATTTACCAGAGTCAGGATAAAGGACACTACTGCTGGTCAGTACGCTGTTGAGTTGGACACTACTAACGTTAAGCGTTTACAGGAGTCACAGCTTTTCCCACTTCTCTCATCCATAACCAAATATAACGTTAACTTAACCCCACAGAGCAAAGTTTGTCACTGCATTCATCATAAAGAGGGCGGTTGAATGTGTTTACAGTTGCCTGTTATACCTGTTATGCCTGCGAGGTTCCCAACCACCCTGGGCTCCATCTCTTCTCCCCCCTACCGTCCGGTCGTCGGTTCCGCAGCATCCGTACAACGAGTACCAGGTTCAAGGATAGTTTTATCCACAGGCAGTGACCTACTGAACTGCTAGGAGTGCTGCCACTATCATAACATTGCCATTAACATTACACTGTCATACTTTGCTGGACTCATTACAGTTACTGCACTGTTCTGCACTGAATTCATGATGCTGCTGCACTACTGGCACTTTAAAATGCTTTTTAAATGCTTTTCTGCATAATTCAACAAACACTCATAATTCAACAAAAATCAGTAATTTTCTAGTAATTTTTACTATAATTTTGATTGTGTACAGTATTGTTACAGTACAGTGTAAGTATAGTACATAGTATAGCATATTGTGTTAAATTGTAGTATAAACTCAAACTGCAGGAGGGAATGGGGAGTAAGCATTCAATTCTACTTGCATACGGATATTCAAAATATTAAATCTTGAACCTTGAATGAAGGAGTAGGTAGGGGTCAGAGGTCATTAAGGAGCAGGTAGGGGTTAGGGGTCATTAAGGAGCAGGTAGGGGTCAGAGGTCATTAAGGAGCAGGCAGGGGTTAGAGGACATTAAGGAGCAGGTAGGGGTCAGAGGTCATTAAGGAGCAGGTAGGGTTTAGGGGTCATTAAGGAGCAGGTAGGGGTCAGAGGTCATTAAGGAGCAGGCAGGGGTTAGAGGTCATTAAGGAGCAGGTAGGGGTCAGAGGTCATTAAGGAGCAGGTAGGGGTTAGGGGTCATTGAGTAGAAGACATATCTTTATAACTAAACATGATGTGTGCGGCTAAGTTGTTCCTAACACAAGGAAATAAATAGTCACTTCATCAGCTCCAAAAACAAGGAAATGAATATTCACTTTATTAGCTCCCAGCACAAGGAAATGAATATTCACTTTATCAGCTCCTAACACAAGGTAATCAATAAAAATCTAGAAATTGAATTATTTCTTTGTGTGTGTATTTTGATAATGTCCATTTGACCCATCCTAGTGTTAGGAGCAGTGGGCAGCCGTTAGTGCAGCGAGGTGTTTCCGGGTTTTGAACTGGCGACCTTGCGGCTCCCAAGCTGAGTCCTTATCCACTGAGCTACTGCCCCCCCTTGTGTGTGTCTCTATATGTGTGTTTCCATATATGTGTGTGTGTGTGTGTGTGTTTTTATGTGTGTATTTCTATATTTATATATGTGTGTGTTTGTATTTATATATATATGTGTTTGTGTGGTAATGGATGCTTTTATATTGCACTTTTATCCAAAGCTACATTTTTTGTGTGTGAATGTGTGTATTTTATATTTGTGTGTGTGTGTTTATACTCTATGTGTGTGTATGTGTGTGTGCTCTATGTGTGTTGCTACAAGCGACACAGAGACACTGAGGAACCATCTCTCCCAAACCAGAACCCAGGGAGGAGGTCCTCCTGGGTGAATGTGGACTGGAAGGTGTGGATGAGTGTCAGTGTGTCTGAGGACCCTCTTCCATCTGAGGACACTCTGTAGAAGGAGAGAGAGCCAGCAGGCCGGTCCACATACACTCCTACTCTGTTAGAGGGGGGGAGATCTATGACTGTTATACTACCGTTGTAACAGACAGAGTAACCATCATCAGAACAATAAAGACTCCAGGACTTGTTGTTGAATCCAAGCAAGCTGTCAGCACCCCGTCCTCTCCTAGTGATTCCTCTGTATGTCACTCCTATAACAACACCTCCTTCCCTCTCCACCTCCCAGTAACAGCGGTCAGTCAGACCCTCTCTACACAACACCTGGTCCCAGTAGTCAAATCTCTCCAGGTGATCAGGATACGACTCCTCCTCTCTAACCCTCGTCACCTTCCTGTTGTCCTCAGACAGAGAGAGTCCTCTGTGGGCTGTGTTTGGGTCCAGTGTGAGTTCACACTCATCTGATGGGAGAGAGAACCAAAGACATGATGAGTCTACACAGAAACACTACATATAAAATACACATACAAGTATCATGAATAGATGTAGTATTCTATATTAATATATCTAGATTACATATTAATATATATATTATTAAATATAAGTATATATTATTAAATGATTTTAAATTAAATAATTATTAATTATAGTTATATTAATATATTGATAAGATACATGATGTCCACCATCATGTATCTTATCAATATATTAATATATTGATAAGATACATGATGTCCACCATCATGTTCATTCCCAGTAGGACGTCACCTGCTGCTGTGTGGATGGACTTTCAATCTGAGGAGTTAGTGTGTTGTTGTGATGACTCAAACTAAACAGACACTTACACTTCTTTAGAGTCGACCTCAGGTCAGACATCTTCTTCATCTCCATGTCCAGTGTCTCCTTCAGCTGATCCAGGGATCTCCTCAAGGTCCCTATGCATGAGTCTATCTTCCCCAGCTGGGCCTTCTTCAGCTCATATTCCTCCTTCAGACGTACAACAGGATGGGACCTGTGGTCCCCCTCTTCTCCTGGTTCAACACAAGGCTGCTCTTTGACCGGTACGGACCGTCTAAACTCGTCCACCAGCTCCGATAAGAGGGTATTGACCCGTAGATCGGGTCTTGTGCGGAACAACTCGTTGCAAAGAGGACATTTGAACTGGACCTTGTCCTCCCAGAACGTGGTGATACAGGCTCTACAGAAGTTGTGTCCACATGGTGTGGAAACTGGACTCTTGAACACATCCAGACAGACGAAACAGGAAAAGTTCTCCTCAGACCAGGAAGATTTAGCAGAGGCCATTCCTAGAACACATTGTTGAATCAAGTTAGAAAACAACCTTTTTTTAAAACGTATTAAAGTGTTAAAGTGTACTGTAAAGAGAGCAAGAGAGAGAGAGAGAGAGAGAGAGAGAGAGAGAGAGAGAGAGAGAGAGAGAGAGAGAGAGAGAGAGAGAGAGAGAGAGAGAGAGAGAGAGAGAGAGAGAGAAAGAGAAAGTACTACCACTACCTTATTCTACTACTACAACTACTACTACTAATTATTACTTATAATACTAATACAACTAACTACTACTACTACTACTACTACTACTACTACTACTTCTAAAACAATCCACTACTACTATTACTACTACGACGACGTCTATTACTACTACTACTACGACCACTACTGATACTACTAACAACTATTACTACTACTACAACTACTACTCAAATTCTACTACTACCACTACGACTACAAAAAACGATCTTTAAAAACGTATTAAAATGTTTAGACAACAGTTTAAAGTGGTTGTAATGTCCCTATATGTGTATATATCCCCACTATATTCTACTACTACCACTACTACTACAAAAAACGATCTTTTAAAAACGTATTAAAGTCTTTAGACAACAGTTTAAAGTGGTTGTAATGTTCCTATATGTGTATATATCTCTATCTATATGAGTGATGGAGTAGCGTAGGGCTTGATATAAACATATAATACACATCTAACACTACATGAACTTAACAATGGCCCACCATCAAAGTGTGTCCGTTGGAACAGGCTCCCTGGTGCAGAACTAACTCTTTGAAGCCCTTGGTCAACACTCACTACTCACCTTAGAACGCTGTCCACCGCTTAGTTGGACAAAGGCTGGTGTCCTTTCAACTGTTCTCTCCTCGTCCCGTCTCAAAGAGGAACTGTTATCTCCGCGTCGCGTCTTGCCTTTTATACTCCGCTAAGCTTTGTGACGTCATGGGGGGCGGGGCCACGCGATGACGTCACTTCAGGGCAAACGTAGATGTGTATTATATGTTTATATCAAGCCCTACGCTACTCCATCACTCATATAGATAGAGATATATACACATATAGGAACATTACAACCACTTTAAACTGTTGTCTAAACACTTTAATACGTTTTTAAAAGATCGTTTTTTTTAGTAGTAGTGATAGTAGTAGAATATAGATGGGATATATACACATATAGGAACATTACAACCACTTTAAACTGTTGTCTATGTAGCAGGTATATAAATATTAGTTAGTCCAACTGCTCGAGTGTTACAACGATGTCTTCTCCAAGCATGAAATGGACTGCGGTGAGACGAAGGGCTTTGTCCACCGCATTCGACTTACCGATGATCGCCCATTCCGCCTTCCTTACCGGAGAGTACCCCCTGCTCACTACCAGAAACTACGTCAAGTCTTGACAGACATGGAGGAGCAAGGGATCATTCGGAAATCTATGAGTGAGTATGCCTCACCACTGGTGATGGTATGGAAGAAGGACGGAAACTTGAGGATCTGCACCGATTTCCGGTGGTTGAATGCATGAAGGACGCCCATCCTCTTCCACATCAGTCAGACTGCTTGGCTGCCTTGGGAGGGAACACCTTCTTCAGCACGATGGACTTAACGTCCGGCTTCTACAACGTCCCCATGGCTGAAGAGGACAAAAAATACACAGCCTTCACCACACCGCTAGGCTTGCATGAGTATAACAGGATGCCGCAGGGACTGTGCAATAGTCCTGCCTCATTTATGCGCATGATGCTGAGTATATTTGGGGACATGAACTTCAGCAGCTTATTATGTTATTTGGATGACTTGCTTGTTTTCGCATCAACTGAAGAGGAGGCCCTACAGAGACTGGAGGTCGTCTTCCAGCGCCTGCGAGACAACAACCTCAAGTTGAGTCCTAAGAAGTGTCACCTGATGCGATCGTCTGTCAAGTTTCTGGGTCATATCATAGATGGCGGCGGAGTAGCTGTGGATCCCACAAAGGTGGAAGTCATATCCACGATGTCGAAGTCTGATCTCATGGAAGATGACGGATGTACACCCTCAGTAAGGAGGATCAAATCCTATTTGGGCATGGTGTTCTTCTACCAGCACTTCATCCCTAGTTGCTCTTCCATTGCCAAGCCACTCTTTGCTCTGACTGCTGGACAAAAGAGAAGAGGAAGGATGAAAGTGAAAGTGAATGTGAAGGCAGGAACATTCAGGAAACTGAAACCTGATGACTGGACTCCAGAGTGTGACATCGCCTTTGACAGTCTTAAAGAAAGTCTGCTGAACTGTGTGGTCCTTGCACATCCTGATTTCTCACGTCCCCTGATTCTGTCAACTGATGCTTCCTTGGACGGGCTTGGCGCAGTGTTGTCACAAGTAGCAGCTGGTGAAAGTAAAGCCCGTCCCATAGCTTTCGCAAGTAAGACACTGAGCAGCTCTCAGAAGAATTATCCAGCTCACCGGCTTGAGTTTTTGGCGTTGAAGTGGAGTGTGTGTGACAAATTCAGCCATTGGCTGAAGGGCAATTCCTTCACAGTATGGACGGACAATAATCCACTCACATACATAATGACTAAGCCCAAACTCGACGCCTGCGAACAACGATGGGTCGCAAAGCTCGCTCCTTATACTTTCAGTCTGAAGCACATTGCAGGAACCAAGAACGTAGTGGCTGATGCTCTCAGTCGGGACCCGTTTGCCAAGACAGTTGGGCGTAGACTTGTTACAGAGTCCTATGGCAATCTGCTTGCCGAATCTGATGAAGTTGGAGAAAATGGAGTTCAGGATGTCTTTCGCTTAAAGGTCCAGTGTCAGCGGACGAAGAGGTCAAAACAAGGTGCTGTGACTCAGTCCCATTGTTCTCCGCCCCTGTGTAACAACATTGTGAAAGCTGTCCTTGATTCTCATGACCACTGGGATGCAGCTGCAGAGTCCAGGGCGACAGAGTTGATCCAGTCCGTTCAACACCTTGTTCCACCAGGGCAGGATCTGCTACCTGCCTTCTCCCTGGAAGAGCTCCGAAAAAGCCAAGAGCTTGACCCTGGCATCTCTAGAGTCATGCCTTTTCTGAGTCGACAGAGAAGACCCTCAAGGCGGGAGAGAGACGGTCTGGACACAAGTGCTCTGGTACTCATCAAGCAGTGGGAGAGACTTAATGTCATTGATGGAGTGCTCTATAGAGTCACCAAGGATCCCTTGAGCAAACAGAAGAGGCGTCAGTTTGTCTTGCCCCAAAGTCTGGTAGACAAGGCCTTGCGTGGTGTACATGACTTGGCCGGACATCAAGGGCAGGCAAGAACGATTTACCTGACAAGACAACGCTTCTTCTGGCCTAGAATGGAGCACCAAATTAAGGACTATGTGAAGTGCTGCCAGAGGTGCATCCTGGCCAAGACACCGGATCCTTCTGCCAGAGCTCCGCTTGAAAGTATCAGGACTACCGCTCCTATGGAACTAGTGTGTTTGGATTTCTGGAGTGCGGAAGATAGCAAGCAGCGTTCAGTAGATGTTCTTGTCCTGACAGATCACTTCACAAAGTTGGCCCATGCCTTTCCCTGCACAAACCAACAAGCGAAACAAGTTGCTAAGAAGTTGTGGGATAACGTCTTCTGTGTGTATGGGTTTGCGGGGCGCATACATACAGATCAAGGAGCCAACTTTGAGAGTGAGCTCATCGCAGAACTGCTTAGACTGCTTAGGGTGTCTCCAAGTCACACACTACAGCCTACCACCCCATGGGGAACGGAGGGACTGAGAGATTTAACAGGACTCTGGGGGGTATGCTCCGTTCACTGCCATTGAGAGAGAAGGCCAAGTGGCCCCAGCAAATCCAGACCCTGACATTTGCATACAATGCGACAGTGCATGAGACGACTGGGTACGCACCCTTCCACCTAATGTTTGGTTGGGTTCCAAGGCTCCCCGTTGATGTGATGTTCAAACAGGTCCTACACGACCCAGTGGTTGTTGACTATGGCAGCTATGTAACAACGCTTATGTCCCATCTCCATGAAGCAGCAGACATTGCTCGAAAGCATGCCATCAAAGAGCAAGACAAGCAAGCCAGAGGTTACAATCGAAAGATCAAGGGGACTTGCCTGAACGTGGGAGACAGAGTACTTCTCGCCAATAAAGGCGAGAGGGGAAAGAAGAAACTTGCGGACAAGTGGGAACCAACAGTCTATACTGTCGTGGACAGCAACCCACAGACTCATGTCTACATGTTGGAAGATGACAAGGGTAAAACAAAGGTAGTGCATCGCAACCTTATCCTGGATATCAGCTTCCTGCCCATAGAGTCTGCTCAAGGAGACATGCTGGAGACTGAGGACAGTCTTGATGATTCAGAGGACGGGTCTCGGATGGAGGATCTCGTCAACTCTTTGGAAGAGGAAGAGGGTTCGGAGGATAGGACAAGCGCATGGGCACTGAGTGGGGCGGAAGACACTGCCAGTCACCGGTCCTGTGACGAAGCTGATACAGACGAAGATCAGTCTGATGCAGAGCTAGATCAGTCAAGTGTACCAGATACAGCATCAGTGATCGACGCAAGCAGTGTCCAGTCATTCAGACCGGTTACAGCGTCAGCAGTTGACACATCAGACTCGGTGTCGATGGTTGACACAGGCCATGTCCCGACCGTTATTTCTGACACTTTACCAACAGTTGCAGAACAGGGCCGAGACAGCCAAGCACCCACTCAAGCAGACACGCAGGGTGTGGTCAGGACACGTGCTGGCAGGGTTGTTAAGAGAGTCAGCCGTTTTGTAGAGACAATGGCTCAGAGGCCGACCAGCATGAGGGAGTTCGCAAACTCTTTCAGTAAGAGATCCCAGTCTCTTCTTACCCTGTTCTAAAGGGGCTGTATTATTTCTTCTTGTTTGTTTTCTTTTATTGAGATTTTTTTTTTCGTTTTTTTACGTTTTGCAATGTGTCACTGTAAGTGATGTACTGTTTACTGTATGTGCTCACGAGTACGGTTTGGGACTCAAGTAGGCCGGGTAGTTTGGTGTACACGGCACCAAGCAATTCTAAGAGGGGACTAAGGGTTGATCACCCTTTTGATTTCTCTGAACCTGTTTACCAGGTAGCTTCTAGCTGATTGTGAAGATGGTATCTTTATGTGAACCCGTGCCAGTTTTAACGCAGTGTTAATGTCCCTGTCAGTGTTATGTCCTGTCAGCCGCTCAGGATTTTGGTGTAATTCAGGAGGGGTGAATGTAGCAGGTATATAAATATACAGGAATGCATTCCACCAATAATCCCTCACGTTTTATTTTATTGTTCCAATATTATTTATTGTCACTTTTATTTTGGTATGTTTACTACAAAAGACCGTTTTGGGAGCTAATGCTTTTATTTTGAAGTCTTCACTCCCGGCAGTGACGTCATCTACCTGCGTTGCACCCTCTCTCACTCAGTTGTTTGCATGGCAGACTGAGGTGAGGAGAGTTTGTCATGTGCTCTTTGTAGATTTCTGTTCTAATTGATGTTTACAGTGTTTATATAATCTTAAACTGTGAAACAAGGTTATAATATCATTCCATGGTGCTAATGTGTTGCTGTGTAGTTGTTTTGCAGAAGTTTGAGTGTTTTAGCAAACTTTTAGTTAAGTGTACTGTTTAGCAGCACTTGTGAGGACTCACACACAGCACCTGCAGCATGTTTAATGGCGTCTTTTCCCCACCACAGACTGGTGTGTTGCAGACGTCCATGTGTATTAATGCTGCTGCATTATTGTGTTTATTTCATGCAGGTATGTTTGTTGCTCCCATGTTTTTGGTCTGTTGTGTTTTGTACTATGTGTTTATTTTATTGTTTTATTTACATGTCTAAAAATACTAATTAGCCGGTGGTGTATACATTTCCAGTGTAACTGTAATTGTACAGTGTATTGTGATCTATTGTGACAGATTTGATATCTGAATGTTTTATAAGTACTAGTCACTCAGTTGTTTGCATGGCAGACTGAGACTGGTGTGTTGCAGACGTCCATGTGTATTAATGCTGCTGCATTATTGTGTTTATTTCATGCAGAGGAATAAATACGCCACAGTTTCGGCTAAAGACAACAACCGAATCTCCTTGTCAATCAAACACGCACAACACAACGCAGAGTCGTAGCAAGGGTCTGCTGAGAAGTAGGCCCAGACCGGCTACATATATACACATATAGGAACATTACAACCACTTTAAACTGTTGTCTAAACACTTTAATATGTTTTTAAAAGATCGTTTTTTTTTGTTGTAGTGGTAGTAGTAGAATTCGAGTAGTAGTAGTAGTAGTTGTAGTAGTAGTAATAGTTGTTAGTAGTAGTAGTATCAGTAGTGTTAGTAGTAGTAGTAGTAGTAGTAGTAGTTGTAATAGTATTAGTTGTAATAGTAGTAGTAGTGGTGGAATAGTAGTAGTAGTAGTAGCTGTGAGTAGTAGTAGTATTTATATTAGTAGTGTTAGTAGTAGTAGTAGTAGTATAAGTAGTAGTAGTGGACAGATAATCCTCTCTCTCCCTCTCTCTCTCTCTCTCTCTCTCTCTGCACAACAGATGAAAGGGACACACTATTGAGGTTTTTCACATCCGGTTTTGGAGAGGACGCTGGCGCTGGTTGTTCGCCGCTTCTCCAACGGAGCTAGTCTAGGGCTAGTTTAAGACTAGTTTTACATTCAATTTTAAATTGTATTTACTTATTACCATAGCTTTGTCACAGGCTTTTTGAGAGTTTCTACGAGTCTGTGTGCTGTTGGTTTTGCTTACCTGCCCGTCCATTACATCAACTGGTGGCGGATTAGTGACGGTTCGGTAGCCACTTTGTGTGGACGTTTTGTCCCTGTCCAGCGCTGCTGCGAGGATTCATCCCGGGCTCCTCAGCCCCGGAGCGGTTAGGCCTTTGTCGCCTGGGACCGCATCATCCACAGCCATACCAACAAGAGGCTGATCGCTGCAGCGAAGCTACCGTTCCAGTCCTCCATTCCTGTCCTGAGCCTTGGATCACGTTGGCTCTCTCCAGCGCTACTGTGCAAGATTCTATCCCGGGCTGCCCCTCAGCCCCGGAGCGGTTAGGCCTTCGTTGCCTGGGACCGCACTACTCTCCACAGCCAGCCGGCTGCCAGCCAGCAGCCCCCAGCACGCCGGTTAGCCTAGCAAACGGCTAAAACTGTTCAGGACTTACATCCTGACCGGTATGATGCAGCAATATTCCATCTCGCGCCTGCTGGAACTAAATAAACACACCATCCCAGCGTGTGTTTCATTCATCAAAAAACTTGGACTCCTTCGCCGACCACGCTACATCCACAGAAGCACCCGCCGTCAGTTTGTTTACCTGCTGCCCGGCCACCATATTCCTTCCTTCCACACATCTGTTCGCACCGTCGCTACTGTGACGTGTCATCAGAGCTCTGACGCTCCTCTGGTATGTAACACTGGAAACACCGCGAGAGTGCTGCAGACCAGGCAGCTGCATGGAAAACATGGAGTGGATTTCAATGGAAAATGTGGAATGGATCTACATGGAAAACGAGGAGTGGATCTCCGTGTACTACGACCACTACAGAGATTCATCATTTCACCAACAGTTAAACTGGAACTTTTCAACACACAATCCCTCACACTTAAATCATCACTCATAAATGAACACATACTGGACAAGGACTTAGACCTCATGTGCCTCACAGAGACCTGGCACCCACCTGAGGTTTATTCAACTTTGAATAAAGCCTGTCCTCCCGGCTATAGCTATATTCAAAAAGCACGCAGCACTGGGCTGGTGGGTGGTGTCTTAGCCATTTTTCACAAAAATGAGCTGGAACTAACATCTCTCCCCCTCCCCCCACCATCCTCATTTGAATGCCTTGCAGTCAAATGTAAACCACCTTTCAATCTTACAATACTACTCATCTACCGCCCACCCAAACTGAAACCAAATTCAGTTTTCATCTCGGAAATACACGACCTCCTCACATCACTCTGCACTACATCCCCCAACATCCTAATTCTCGATGACGTGAACATCCACGTAGACAACCCCTCCTCCCCTTTTGCATCTGAGTTTTTGCAACTACTGGACTGCCTTAACCTCTCACAACACATCCATGTCCCCACACACATAAAGGGGCACACATTAGACCTAGTTATCACTGACTCAGCCCCGGTTAGTAATATACTAGTTTACGAAATGGGCGTGTCCGACCACAAGGTAATTTCCATGGAACTGCCATTTCCACCCTCCCACACCAAACCCAAGCGTGAAATCCACTTCAGAAACGTCAAACACATCAACCCGGACACCTTGACCTTGGACCTCCATCATCTCGCCTCTGCAACCCATTCATCAGCAAATTAATCGGTGGACTACTACAACCAATCCCTGAGCAGGCTCCTTGACATTCACGCCCCAATAAAATCAAGAACAGTCACATTCTCACGCTCAGCTCCATGGTTCACCAGCGAGCTGCGGAAAATGAAGGCTGCTGGGCGTGTCCTGGAACGGCGGCTCAAGACCTCAGGGCTCACGGTTCATAAAATGGCCTACAGGGAACACCAAAAGGCCTACACTAAGTCCCTCAGAGACGCTCAGTCCAACTTCTACTCAAACATCATCAATAACAGTCCCGGCAACTCAAAACAGCTTTTCTCAACCATAAATCACTTCCTAAAACCTCAACCCCCCTCAAACAGAGCCATCACTGCAGAACAGTGCAACAACTTCATGGTCTTCTTCAAAACCAAAGTTGACACTATCCGTTCCTCCCTCTCCGGCCCCCCCACTCCATCTGCTCCAACTGCCATCCCACAGTCTGGGGCCTCCCAGCCTCTCTGCTGCTTTTCTCCCACCACGCAGCAAGAGGTTGAGGACACCATCTGCCCAATGAAGCCTTCCACATGCACCCTGGACCCCTTTCCCACAGCCCTGGTCAAATTACACATCCAAGCCATAAGCCCCCTGATCACCAAAGCAATAAACCATTCTCTACAGTCCGGTCACGTTCCATCAGCTCTAAAAACGGCCATTATCACTCCCCTCCTCAAAAAAACCACCTTAGACCCAGACGTTCTCGCAAATTACAGGCCCATCTCTAACCTACCATTCCTCTCCAAAGTGTTGGAAAAAATTGTCGCCACCCAACTGCAACACCACCTCAACAACAACAACATCTCCGAAAAATTCCAGTCTGGTTTCCGCTCCGCTCACAGTACTGAAACAGCACTGGTCAGGGTCACCAACGACATCCTCACTGCTTCTGACAATGGCTCCCCCTCCCTCCTCATCCTCCTGGACCTCACTGCAGCTTTTGACACTGTTGATCACACCATCCTCCTCAATCGTCTCCACTCCACCATCGGACTCTGTGACACCTCCCTGGACTGGTTCCGGTCCTAGCTGACCGGAAGGACTGAGTGTGTCTCCATGGGAGGTGCTTATTCCCCCACCCAACCCGTCACTTGTGGTGTACCCCAAGGATCCGTGCTTGGCCCCACCCTATTCACCCTGTATATGCTCCCCCTCGGCCGTGTCATCAGCAGGCATGGACTATCATTCCATTGCTATGCTGATGACACAGAGCTCTACATAAAAATGGACCCCCCCTGTCCCCCCCGCTCTGCAGTCCCACTGTCATCCCCGTCACCATCACCTTCATCCACAATCACCATCTGCCTGGAGGAGATAAAGGCGTGGATGAAACAAAACTTTCTACAACTCAACAGCTCCAAAACTGAGGCCATTCTCATCGGCACCCCACACCAAGTTAAATCATCCCCCATAACAAGCATCACCTTCTCCGACCAGGACCTTCCCCTCTCATCAGTTGTCACCAACCTGGGCGTCAAAATGGACCCCTGCCTCAACTATGAGACCCACATCAAACACCTCTGCAAAACATCCTTCTTCCACCTTAGAAATATAGCTAAACTCCGCCCCACCCTCACTCTTCCTGACGCCGAAAAGTTGGTCCACGCCTTTGTCTCCTCCAGGTTGGACTACTGTAACGCACTTCTCGTCGGGATCCCTAGCAAGAGCCTTCAAAAGCTCCAATACGTACAGAACAGCGCTGCTAGGATCCTGACGAGAGTGCGCAAATACGAGCACATCACCCCCATTCTCAAATCACTGCACTGGCTTCCCATCTCCTCCCGGACAGAATTCAAAATCACCCTGTTAACACACCAGTGTATCCACGGAAATGCCCCCCCCTACCTCAAGGAATTGATCGAACCACAAACCGCCACCCGCAGCCTCCGCTCGGGAAATACCAACAAGCTGAAGGAACGACGCACCAACCTCCGCACTATGGGAGATCGAGCTTTCTGTGCAGCTGCCCCCCGGCTGTGGAACTCACTCCCAGACCATCTCAGAGCTCCTCAACCTGTGAACACTTTTAAGAGAGCACTAAAAACCTACCATTTTAACAAAGCATTTGGTTAGCTTTTTAAGCCGGTTTTAATAACCCTGCCTCTCCATTTTAAAACGTGTTTTTAAACTTGTTTTTTAACCTGTTTATACATTTTGATTCTTGCAAATGGTTTTCTTTATCTTTTTTTTATTATGTACTGTAGCACTTTGAGGTTTGTTTCAAATGTAAAGTGCAATACAAATAAAATGTATTATTATTATTATTATTAATGAGGGTTGTTTTCCATGGCCTGGCGGCAAAGAGGGATGGAGACTCCTGGAAGACCTGGAGGAGCTGTGCAGCTTGCTCTATGGCTAGATGTACTAGGACAGGGGTAGCAGTTGTAGTTAAGGCTCTCAGTCCTGTCTCCACTTCCTCTTCCACGTCCACCTCCCTCACCAGCAGAGCTGTTCCTGGCGCCTGGATTGGACGTTCCTTCCATTGTTTCAGGAGGTTCAGGTGATAAGTCTGTTTCTGTTTCTTCTTGTCCGGGTGATGGACCTCATATGTGACGGGACCCATCTTGCGGGTGATGAGGTATGGCCCTTGCCATTTCGCCAAGAGCTTGCGGTTGGACGAAGGGAGGAGCAACAGGACTTTTTGGCCAGCCTGTAGCTCACGGTGCATGGCCTGTTGGTCATACCAGGCCTTCTGACCTTTCTGGGCCTCACGCAGGTTGACCTTTGCCTCCTCCTGGTATCCGGCCAGCCAATCCCTCATCTCCAGCACAAACTGCACCACCCCTCTGTCACTCGAATGGGTGGAAGGACCCTCCCAGCCCTTTCGGAGCAGATCCAACGGTCCCTGTACCTCCCAGCCATACAACAGTTCAAATGGTGAGAAACCTGTTGAGGCCTGGGGAACTTCTCGGTATGCGAAGAGCAGAAATGGGAGCCAGCGATCCCAGTCCTTGCCAGTGTCATCTACAAACTTCTGCAACATCCTCTTCAGCGTCTGGTTGAACCTTTCGACCAACCAATCAGTTTGCGGGTGGTAAGGGGTGGTCCTGATTGCTGAGATGCCCAGGTGTTTGTGGAAGAGGTGCATCAACGGCAGCTTCCGACGTGGCCCGCGCATTCATCGGCACGTGTCTAAACACTTTAATACGTTTTTAAAAGATGGGTTTTTTTTGTAGTAGTGGTATTAGTAGAATATAGATGGGGATATATACACATATAGTGTAGTGCCGAAAGACGGGAGTCGGAGTGTCAAAAGAGATACTTGTGGTTTTATTAGCCATACAAAACACACACAGTAGCAACAAGCAAGCTAACCGGAAGAAGAACAAGTCCGGTGCTCAAACAGTCCGTGCGGGAACACGCCCCCCCAACCATAGTTCCCCAGGTGAATTATGTAACTCACCACACAAGCAACATTAAACCAAGTAAAGATGTCTGAGAGTGGCAGCCAGCGTGTGGTTGTTGTGGATGTACATTGCACAGACATGCAGGCACAAGCACCTGACAAAGAGGGTGCAAATGAAGACAGCACAACCGTGCAACCACAAAGGGAAGAAGGCACAATAGTTAGCAACCCCGCTTCCTCAGAAGAGCCACGAAGAGGCCAAAGAGTCCGCATGTTGACGGAAAAGGGTCAAGAACTGCATGATGAGCAAATAAGAAAAGTTGCACATCGTTTCAGTGTGGTCTATGAGAAGTGGAAAAATGTTGCTAAAGAAGCTAACCAAGCGCTGTGTGCACCGAGCTCAGACGACCTGCTGGATGGACACGTCACTAAAATATGCAGTGCCTCTAGGAGTCTGAATGAGGTTTAAGACGATTGGAAGCGCATTGAAGTGCCTGACCATAACACACATCGCAGAGTCGACACCTGTGAATCAGTAACAAAGAAGATTTGTAATAATGCAATGGACCTTCTAGACACAAGAAAGGCTAAAGGTCAAATGCATGAAGAACAATTCATGGAAGAGATAGTGTCTGTAGCCTCAGTCAAGACAGGCACCAGCTCTTGCCACACTAAATTCTCCTCTGCAAGCAGAACAAGTGCAGCTGCTGAGGTTGCTGCTAACCAAGCCACCTTAAAAGTCCTGCTAGAGCAAGAGCATCATATTGAAGAACTTCAGAGACTTGAAGCTGAAGCCGCACAGTTTAAAGCGAGACAGGAGGCTGAAGCCGCCCAGTTAAAAGCCAAGATGGAGGCTGAAGCCGCCCAGTTAAAAGCCAAGATGGAGGCTGAAGCCGCCCAGTTAAAAGCCAAGCAGGAGGCTGAAACTGCAGAAATACAAAGAGTGCTAGAAGCCAAACGCAGAGGACTAAATCGATTGGAAACTATTAAGAAGCTAAAGGCTGCCAAGGCACGACAGCAGTGTATGAGCAGAGCGAATGTTCAGCTCAAGCAGCTAAACGAAGTGACTGCTCAGATGAAGAAGTAAATGAGCTTCTCCATCGACGTGTCTCTGTGAAGAGTGAAGTGGAAATCAAGCCTCAAACTAGCCTATTACAGCACCGTTCTCCACCACGAGCTGTATCACAAACAAGGCAAGAAGACAGATCTGAAGACAGCACAGCAGCTCTTGTCAGATTGTTCGCAGAAGCCATCAGTGCAAGTCGCATTCCTACACCTGAACCTACAATGTTCAATGGCGACCCACTCAGATACAACGACTGGAAGGTGTCCTTTCAGACGCTTGTTGGCAGGAAGAACATACCAGCCGAAGAGAAGATATATTATCTACGCAAGTACGTGGGTGGATCTGCCAAGAAGGCCATAGAGAGCTACTTCTTACTAGGCACAGAGTCAGCCTATTATGCAGCATGGCACATCCTAGATGAGCGATATGGCAATCCATTCCTCATTGCCAAGGCCTTCAGAGATAAGATTGAGTCATGGCCCAAGATAAGCTCCAAATGCAGTGTGGAACTTCAAGAACTCGCCGACTTACTGCGCAGCTGTGAGGCTGCCATGTCTCAGGTCAGAGGTCTTGAAATACATAATGATTGCAACGAGAACCAGAAAATACTCTCCAAACTCAAGTCAAGTCAAGTCAAGTCAAGTCAAGTTTATTGTCACTTCACAGTTTACAGTTTAGTATAAAGCAGTGATGTGAAAATCTTGTGTGCAATACCCGACGACAGACAGCAGTTATAAAATAAGATAAAATAAAAATAGATAAAAATAGAATAAAAAATAGAATAAAGAATATAAAATAAAATTAAATAAAAAAAATGCAAT
>CM051001.1:3704182-3705830 GCA_027704905.1 Muraenolepis orangiensis | reverse complement strand
AAATGACAAAGACTGAGAACGAGATGACTAAGATGAGTGAGCATGATGCCCGAGACGAAGGAGAATTGAAAGAGAGAGAAATGCGACGGGAAAAAAGAGGCCGATTGGGGAGAATGGGAAAGCAAAAGAGAGGATAACCGTGCAGGAATTTTTCATTGGGGCGGAAAGGATGGAAGAGCGAAGGAGGGAAAATCTGGAGTGATTGAGGGATGAGTTGTGATATGATGAAAGAAGAGAGAGTAGGGTGACGAGAAGAGTGAGGTGAGAGGAGATAAGGAGGATGAGAAGAGCTGAGAACAAGAAAGGGAGACGCTCATAACACCCGCGAAAGTACGCTCAATTGACGGGGGGGGGGGGGGGGGGGGAGGAGATAAGGAGCAGTGCGAAGAAGACTCTTACGAGAAGCGAAAATGATGAAGAGAGACGACGCATACGGACCAAAAAGACTCATCGACTACTGCGAAGCTGACATTAGGATTGACAGACGGCGAATCAGAGAAAATAGGGAGAATAGAAAATCTGAAAAGTAGACGAGAGAGAAGAGAGGTTAGAGGGAGAAGAGAACTGAAAAACAGAGAGTAGGAAGGAAAGCGGTAACACGAACAAGGAAAGAGTAAGAGAACCCCAGATCACACCTGAATGATACAGATCCGAGAGATATTATCGAGTGGATATAGATGACGCGAAGAAGGAGGAAAGAGAGAGGGAGGCTCTATACAATGGAGGTGAAAAAGTCGCAGAGGTAGAAGGGAGAGACCTCGTGGCGATCTCCGAAGCAAAAGGTAGAAAGGGAATTACGACAGTGAACCGGATGCCCTAGGAGCCTAGTACATAGTGTGGAGAAAGATTATGTAACGAGAAGGGACGCAGAGTTTACGATAAACGGAAAGAGGATTTGAAGGAAAGATCTGAAATAAGAATTCTCTACACTATCCTATCTAGGGGATTAGGAACTTTTGAGAGCAAGAAGGAGAGTGGTATGCATTAGGAGAAAAGAGAATACAAGTAGGACAGTCGCGACGACATGAGAGGTCAATGAGGACCCGAAATGAGAAGAGATCCGTGAATGAGTAGAATTAAAGAAACCTTAAGAATCTGGGACCGCCGAGTACCAATCGATTTGACCGCGAACGCAAGGAGACAAGAGAGCGGAAAGACAAGGAAGAGGATAGATGGATGGGACTAGTGACCGACAGAGAGAAGGGATATGAAAGGAGGGGGGGGGGAGTGGACCTAGAGGACGACGCCCGTGATCTGAGTCGGCGGGAGGTAGATAGGGAAGATGCAGTTGAACAGAAGATTTAGAGTACCGAGGGATCAGGGAAACAATAAGACTGGAGGACGATCGGATAAGCGAGTAATGTCGAATGAATCGACTTGCAATAGGGATATATACGACTTGATACTACGACGTTAGAACGGAGAGAGTTTGGGACCGAGAGAGTCTAACCTTGCAGATGTGTCAGGAAGACCCGCCTCTACTGTATGAGCGAGTTTTTTGGAGAAGGACCAAAGCGGACGACTAAGAGGAAAATTGGTGTGGAGAGAGATCACTATTATTACGATGAATCGATCTATGTGAGCGTATAAGCGAGAGATGCTAAGGACGACGAGGATAGTTGCCGATGGCGAGAACGAGATGCCGACG
>CM051001.1:3654182-3659182 GCA_027704905.1 Muraenolepis orangiensis | reverse complement strand
AACTGGAACTTTTCAACACACAATCCCTCACACTTAAATCATCACTCATAAATGAACACATACTGGACAAGGACTTAGACCTCATGTGCCTCACAGAGACCTGGCACCCACCTGAGGTTTATTCAACTTTGAATAAAGCCTGTCCTCCCGGCTATAGCTATATTCAAAAAGCACGCAGCACTGGGCGGGTGGGTGGTGGCTTAGCCATTTTTCACAAAAATGAGCTGGAACTAACATCTCTCCCCCTCCCCCCACCATCCTCATTTGAATGCCTTGCAGTCAAATGTAAACCACCTTTCAATCTTACAATACTACTCATCTACCGCCCACCCAAACTGAAACCAAATTCAGTTTTCATCTCGGAAATACACGACCTCCTCACATCACTCTGCACTACATCCCCCAACATCCTAATTCTCGGTGACGTGAACATCCACGTAGACAACCCCTCCTCCCCTTTTGCATCTGAGTTTTTACAACTACTGGACTGCCTTAACCTCTCACAACACATCCATGTCCCCACACACATAAAGGGGCACACATTAGACCTAGTTATCACTGACTCAGCCCCGGTTAGTAACATACTAGTTTACGAAATGGGCGTGTCCGACCACAAGGTCATTTCCATGGAACTGCCATTTCCACCCTCCCACACCAAACCCAAGCGTGAAATCCACTTCAGAAACTTCAAACACATCAACCCGGACACCTTGACCTTGGACCTCCATCATCTCGCCTCTGCAACCCATTCATCAGCAAATGAATCGGTGGACTACTACAACCAATCCCTGAGCAGGCTCCTTGACATTCACGCCCCAATAAAATCAAGAACAGTCACATTCTCACGCTCAGCTCCATGGTTCACCAGCGAGCTGCGGAAAATGAAGGCTGCTGGGCGTGTCCTGGAACGGCGGCTCAAGACCTCAGGGCTCACGGTTCATAAAATGGCCTACAGGGAACACCAAAAGGCCTACACTAAGTCCCTCAGAGACGCTCAGTCCAACTTCTACTCAAACATCATCAATAACAGTCCCGGCAACTCAAAACAGCTTTTCTCAACCATAAATCACTTCCTAAAACCTCAACCCCCCTCAAACAGAGCCATCACTGCAGAACAGTGCAACAACTTCATGGTCTTCTTCAAAACCAAAGTTGACACTATCCGTTCCTCCCTCTCCGGCCCCCCCACTCCATCTGCTCCAACTGCCATCCCACAGTCTGGGGCCTCCCAGCCTCTCTGCTGCTTTTCTCCCACCACGCAGCAAGAGGTTGAGGACACCATCCGCCCGATGAAGCCTTCCACATGCACCCTGGACCCCTTTCCCACAGCCCTGGTCAAATTACACATCCAAGCCATAAGCCCCCTGATCACCAAAGCAATAAACCATTCTCTACAGTCCGGTCACGTTCCATCAGCTCTAAAAACGGCCATTATCACTCCCCTCCTCAAAAAACCACCTTAGACCCGGACGTTCTCGCAAATTACAGGCCCATCTCTAACCTACCATTCCTCTCCAAAGTGTTGGAAAAAATAGTCGCCACCCAACTGCAACACCACCTCAACAACAACAACATCTCCGAAAAATTCCAGTCTGGTTTCCGCTCCGCTCACAGTACTGAAACAGCACTGGTCAGGGTCACCAACGACATCCTCACTGCTTCTGACAATGGCTCCCCCTCCCTCCTCATCCTCCTGGACCTCACTGCAGCTTTTGACACTGTTGATCACACCATCCTCCTCAATCGTCTCCACTCCACCATCGGACTCTGTGACACCTCCCTGGACTGGTTCCGGTCCTAGCTGACCGGAAGGACTGAGTGTGTCTCCATGGGAGGTGCTCATTCCCCCACCCAACCCGTCACTTGTGGTGTACCCCAAGGATCCGTGCTTGGCCCCACCCTATTCACCCTGTATATGCTCCCCCTCGGCCGTGTCATCAGCAGGCATGGACTATCATTCCATTGCTATGCTGATGACACACAGCTCTACATAAAAATGGACCCCCCCTGTCCCCCCCGCTCTGCAGTCCCACTGTCATCTCCGTCACCATCACCTTCATCCACAATCACCATCTGCCTGGAGGAGATAAAGGCGTGGATGAAACAAAACTTTCTACAACTCAACAGCTCCAAAACCGAGGCCATTCTCATCGGCACCCCACACCAAGTTAAATCATCCCCCATAACAAGCATCACCTTCTCCGACCAGGACCTTCCCCTCTCATCAGTTGTCACCAACCTGGGCGTCAAAATGGACCCCTGCCTCAACTATGAGACCCACATCAAACACCTCTGCAAAACATCCTTCTTCCACCTTAGAAATATAGCTAAACTCCGCCCCACCCTCACTCTTCCTGACGCCGAAAAGTTGGTCCACGCCTTTGTCTCCTCCAGGTTGGACTACTGTAACGCACTTCTCGTCGGGATCCCTAGCAAGAGCCTTCAAAAGCTCCAATACGTACAGAACAGCGCTGCTAGGATCCTGACGAGAGTGCGCAAATACGAGCACATCACCCCCATTCTCAAATCACTGCACTGGCTTCCCATCTCCTCCCGGACAGAATTCAAAATCACCCTGTTAACACACCAGTGTATCCACGGAAATGCCCCCCCTACCTCAAGGAATTGATCGAACCACAAACCGCCACCCGCAGCCTCCGCTCGGGAAATACCAACAAGCTGAAGGAACGGCGCACCAACCTCCGCACTATGGGAGATCGAGCTTTCTGTGCAGCTGCCCCCCGGCTGTGGAACTCACTCCCAGACCATCTCAGAGCTCCTCAACCTGTGAACACTTTTAAGAGAGCACTAAAAACCTACCATTTTAACAAAGCATTTGGTTAGCTTTTTAAGCCGGTTTTAATAACCCTGCCTCTCCTTTTTAAAACGTGTTTTTAAACTTGTTTTTTAACCTGTGATTCTTGCAAATGGTTTTCTTTATCTTTTTTTTATTATGTACTGTAGCACTTTGAGGTTTGTTTAAAATGTAAAGTGCAATACAAATGAAATTTATTATTATTATTATTATCTGCCTGTTGTCTGATTGTGTGGAGAAAGCACAGGAGCTCTTGGCCAGAGTGGAGGAGGAATGTTCCAGGGTTGGCCTCAGACTGAACACAAAGAAGACTGAGGTCATCACCTACAACACCCCCCTGGACCACACATCTCTCAAGACAGCAGGAGGCAATGTGCTGGCAGAGGTCAGCGACTTTAAGTACCTGGGTTCCTGGGTCAACTCAACGGAACAGGACCTCAGGGTAAGGAAAGCGCTGGCATGGAGGGCCCTAAATGGAATGGCAAGTGTGTGGAAATCCAACCTCCCTCATATCAGGCTGAGCTTCTTCCAGGCAACCGTGGAGTCTGTTCTCCTGTATGGCTGTGAATCCTGGACCCTGAAGCCCACTCTACAGAAGTCTCTGGATGGGTGCTACACCAGAATGCTGCGTGTTGTACTGAGCATTAACCAGAGCCAGCATGTTACCAACAAGCATCTGTACGGGGGCTACCAAG
Source organism: Muraenolepis orangiensis (assembly GCA_027704905.1). Lineage (NCBI taxonomy): Eukaryota > Metazoa > Chordata > Actinopteri > Gadiformes > Muraenolepididae > Muraenolepis > Muraenolepis orangiensis. Next base: position 3,655,672 of record CM051001.1, on the reverse strand, counting down.
GCTAAGTGACAAAGTAGCATCGAGAAGGATGAAGCTTGCAGGTCACTGCCACAGACACCAAGAACTCCCAGCTAGCAAACTAGTCTGGGAGCCAACACACGGGCACCGACTTAGAGGACGTCCCACGCCGACGTATGTGGACATACTGAGAAAGGATGCGGGTGTGGAGAGCTCCGGGGAGCTAGCCGGATGTATGGAGGACCGAAAAGATTGGAAGCTCCGGCAGCAGGCTCGTCTGAGGACGACCTAGATGATGATGATGATGATGATATACAATATTATATACTATAAACAACACTATATACCACCTACTATATACTATAAACAACACTGTATACCACGTACTATATACTATAAACCACACTATATACCATGTACTATATACAATACTATATACTATAAACCACACTATATACCACCTACTATATACTATACTATATTCTATAAACAACACTATATACTACCTACTATACACTATACTATATACTATAAACAACACTATATACTACCTACTATATACTATACTATATACTATAAACCACACTATATACCACCTACTATATACTATACTATATTCTATAAACAACACTATATACTACCTACTATACACTATACTATATACTATAAACAACACTATTACTACCTACTATATACTATAAACAACACTATATACTACCTACTATATACTATAAACAACACTATATACTACCTACTATATACTATAAACAACACTATATACTACCTACTATATACTATAAACAACACTATATACTACCTACTATATACTATAAACAACACTATATACTACCTACTATATACTATAAACAACACTTTATACTACATATGATATACTTTATACACAACACTATAACAATACTATACACAATAAAGTGACTGACAGATGAAACAGTATATATATATATATATATACAGCATATATTTGAGTGTATGTATGAAACTCACTGGAAACCCAAACAGCTCACAGCAGCGGTTGTGTTAGGAAGTGAGTCTGGATTAAACGGGTCTGCATCGTTCCGGATCAAACCTAATAATAACATTATTATTATTATTATTATTTGCAGATAGCTGAGCAAGGGTAAATAAAAGCTTACAAAACCCTCCCAGGAGCATTCTGAGAAATATTGAACTGGGTTTTTTTAAACTCGTAAACATAACTTTATACAGTCCCTGAGGTGTGTGTGTGTGTGTGTGTGTATGTGTGTGTGGCTGTGTGTGTTTGTGTTTGTGTGTGTGTGTGTGTGTGTTAGTGTGGGTATATGTATGTCTGTCAAATTGTACTTGTGAACCAATACTTTTCCTGAGCCACAAGCTTTCAAATCCCGTTTCATTGTGTGTATGTGTGTGTGTGTGTGTTTGTCCCTGTGTGTGTGTGTGGGTCTGCGTTTGGTGTGTGTGTGTGTGTGTGTGTGTGTGTGTGTGTGTGTGTGTGTGTGTGTGTGTGTGTGTGTGTGTGTATGTGTGTCCCTGCG
>CM051001.1:3644182-3646682 GCA_027704905.1 Muraenolepis orangiensis | reverse complement strand
TGTGTGTGTGTGTGTGTGTGTGTGTGTGTGTGTGTGTGTGCGTGAGCATGAGTATGAGTGTGTGTGTGTGTGTGTGTGTGTGTGTGTGTGTGTGTGTGTGTGTGTGTGTGTGTGTGTGTGTGTGTGTGCGTGAGCGTGAGTGTGTGTGTGTGTGTGTGTGTGTGTGAGTGTGTATGTGTGAGTGCATGTTTGTGTGAGCGCATGCTTGTGCGCTCAAACACACACACACACACACATACGCACATACACACACACACACACACACACACACACACACACACACACACATACGCACACACACACACAAACACACACACACACACACACACACACATACGCACACGCACACACACACACATGCATTCATTGTCCATGCATACACAAGTCAACAGGGACATACATCAATTTGACACGTATGCACAACCACATGAAGCACAGACAACAAGCATAAGTCTTATGAAAATCAATGATAGAAGCTAAGAGGATAAAACTATTATTTAGAGAGAGAGAGAGAGAGAGAGAGAGAGAGAGAGAGAGAGAGAGAGAGAGAGAGAGAGAGAGAGAGAGAGAGAGAGAGAGAGAGAGAGAGAGAGAGAGAGAGAGAGAGACCTTGAATAATAAAGAACATAGAACATGTTTATATATAGATACATATACATATATATAGTTAGGTATTTTGTTGAAGTGACCGCCGTGGATGGAGAGTGTGTTATCAGTAATATTAAAGGATTGACAATATTTCCTTTTTTAATCATGTATTTTTTTAATGAGAGTATTACAGATCTTTCATTATTTGGTTTGAAAATGTATTTACCTTCTGAAACATGTTAATTTTGACAATTAGTTATCATTGTTTAATTGACATACTGCGTATTGCGTATGCATCTTCCGGGGATATGTATTTTTCAATCTCTTATTTTAAATGCTATTAAGCTCCTTTCTGCTGTGACACCCACATGTCCTGTCTGGAATTGATGAGAACTCTGGAATTGATGAGGAAATATGAGATGGAACTCTGGTCTCTGGTGATGCTAAACCTGCAGCCCTCTCACGACCCCTTGACAGACAGCTGACGTCTTGATTTGATTTCCTTTTCCTTTAAGGAGAGGAGAGGAGAGGAGAGGAGAGAAAAACCAGGGACACGCCTCCAACACTTCACAGAGAGAGAGAGAGAGAGAGAGAGAGAGAGAGAGAGAGAGAGAGAGAGAGAGAGAGAGAGAGAGAGAGAGAGAGAGAGAGAGAGAGACCTTGAATAATAAATAAACAGAGTAGAACAGTAGGCAGGCAAGAGGGCTAAAGCTAAGAAGACATTATTGAGGAAACAAACCTTTACATAAGATACAACAGAGAAAAAGCCACCAGATATGTCTGATGTCTGTAGCCCACTAACCAAACACTGCAAATGAACTAATAGAGTTGGGGTTTTATTCTAGTACCTATTTCTAATTATTCTAATTATTGCCATAATTAGTTAGTTGCGCTTCTGCGGCAATGCCGCATTTGGATTTGTGTGATTAAAATTGTACTTTATTGGTGTGTGTGTGTGTGGGGGGGGGGGGGTGATTTGTGTTAGTGTGTGTGTACGTGTGTTTTTGTTTGTGTGTGTGTGTGTGTGTGTGTTTTGTGTGTCGGACCTGATACTCCTGAACCACCAGATTCTCCTCTCCACCTTTGAGGGGATGGGTGTCCTGGGCTATGCTCTCTCCTTGTTTGCATCCTACCTGACGGGTCGCTCCTACCAGGTGGCACTGGGAGGGTCTGTGTCATAACCACACAGGCTGACTGGGGTTCCACAAGGATCAGTCCTTGGTCCTCTTCTCTCTGCTCTACACAAAGTCCCTTGGTCCTATTATCCACTCGCATGACTTATCCTACCACTGCTATGCTGACGACACCCAACTGGTCTTGTCGTTTCCCCCTCGGACACGCAAGTGGAATCACGCATTGCCGCGTGCTTAGCAGACATCTCAAAGTGGATGTCGATGCACCACCTAAAGCTCAACCTGGACAAGACTGAGCTAGTGTTCTTCCCGGCAAAGGGCTGTCCGCACCGAGACCTGGCAATCTAGATGTGACCTGACCTGGAGACAACTGTCGTTCTCGGCAAACATTGTATCAGTGACACGCTCCTGCAGATTCCTCCTCTACAACATCAGGAGGATTCTGCCTTTTCTCACGGAAAAGGCTGCCAGGTGCTCATCCAGGTGCTCATCCAGGCTCTGCATCTCCAGGCTGGACAACTACAACTCCCTCCTGCTGGCGCCCGACATTGCCATCAGGCCCCTGGAGCTCATTCAGAAAGCTGCAGCTCGTCTGGTGTGCAACCGACCCAAGTTCTCCCACACATCTACCCTCCTTCAGACTCTACACTGGCTACCTGGAGCTGCTACATCCAGTTCAAAACCTTGGTGCTAGCCAACAAGGCAGTAAAAGGAACAGCTCCATCCTACCTCCAGGCAATGGTTAAGCCCTACATCCCTGCCCATCCACTTCGCTTCGC
>CM051001.1:3634182-3636682 GCA_027704905.1 Muraenolepis orangiensis | reverse complement strand
AAAAGGAATACAAATAAACAGCTGAGGAAATGTTTTGTATAATTGTTCAGTCTCACAGCAGCAAGGCTGAGCGGCAAAAAGAGGAAAATAAACTTGGATGAAATACTTTCAACCAAATCATAGAGCGAGAGAGAGAGGGGGGGAGAGAGACAGAGAGAGAGAGAGAGACAGAGAGAGAGAGAGAGAGAGAGAGAGAGAGACGAGAGAGAGAGAGAGAGAGAGAGAGAGAGAGAGAGAGAGAGAGAGAGAGAGAGAGGATGAAAGTCCCGAGGCCTACCTGAGTTCCTCTTGGAGATGTATTTGACGTCGTCACCGGCCGCCGAGTCAAGGAGGAGGAAGAGGAGGAGGAGGAAGAGGAGGAGGAAGGACGAAGGCCTCATCTTTCTGTTCTTCTGCCTGCAGCAGCCTGGCGACAGAGAACACACAGTCAACAGGAGGAGAACCAGTGAAGAGAGAGAGGGAGAGAGAGAGAGAGAGAGAGAGAGAGAGAGAGAGAGAGAGAGGAGAGAGAGAGAGAGAGGAGAGAGAGAGAGAGAGAGAGAGAGAGAGAGAGAGAGAGAGAGAGAGAGAGAGAGAGAGAGAGAGAAAGTGTAGAGAGAGAGAGAGAGAGAGTAGAGAGAGAGAGAGAGAGAGAGAGAGAGAGAGAGAGAGAGAGAGAGAGAGAGAGAGAGAGAGAGAGAGAGAGAGAGAGAGAGAGAGAGAGTTAAAAACACAAGATAGTAACACTTCATCCACTCATGTTTCTTTTCTGAACAGACAGCGTGCTCAAGCTTTATCCCGCTAATCTTGCATCTATTCATTTTGTGTCACCACATATACATACATATATATACATATATATATATATATATATGTATATATATATATATACTATATATATACTATATATAGTATATATATATACTATATATATACTATATATATATATATATATATATATATCTGCCTGGGTGAGGTTATAATCATAGGTCTAACAGTGGTCATTATGTGCGGATGCTGTAGGGAACATTTAGCGACTGCACACTCCCTCAGACAGACAGATGGAACACTCTCCCAGACAGACAGACAGACAGACAGACAGACAGACAGACATACAGACAGACAGACAGGACACTCCCCCAGACAGACAGACAGACAGACAGACAGACAGACAGACAGACAGACAGACAGACAGGACACTCTCCCAGACAGACAGACAGACAGACAGACAGGACACTCTCCCAGACAGGACACTCCCCCAGACAGACAGACAGACAGACAGCCCAACAGACAGACAGGACACTCTCCCAGACAGACAGACAGACAGGACACTCTCCCAGACAGACAGACAGACAGACAGGACACTCTCCCAGACAGACAGACAGACAGACAGACAGGACACTCCCCCAGACAGACAGACAGACAGACAGGCGGTACACTCCACTAGACAGACAGACTGTCCACCCTGCTAGACAGACAGATAGATGGTACACTGCCTCAGACATACAGACAGACAGACAGACAGACAGACAGGCAGGCTGTACACTCTCAGTCGTGGTAACTGCAGGTATACAGACAGGGTGATTCAACGCATGGTAGAATACGAGTCAACAGTGCGGTGATGAGGCCAAACAGGAAGCCTGATGATGTGGAAGTACTTCACAGAGCTCTCTCTCTCTCTCTCTCTCTCTCTCTCTCTCTCTCCTCTCTCTCTCTCTCTCTCTCTCTCTCTCTCTCTCTCTCTTCTCTCTCTTGTCTATTTGTTCTGTTCTTTGCCCTTTCCTCGTTGTGAATTCGGACGGGACCGTCCCGTACACAACGGGGTGAACCGGCGGACGCGGGTTAAAACCCGCTAAAATGTTGTTTACAGCCAACAGGTTTGAAAAAAGCGGCAGAAAATGTCAGTTTATTAGAGGTGGAGCAGCTGCGACAGCAGAAAGGAATGATTATTGATCTAGAACACACGGCCGGCCGGCTGCTTCTCCCCCTCTTTTCAAAAGATCAATTTTTCAACTGATTAAAACTAAAACGCTGGAACTAAATTTGTTTTCGACACAGTCCTCCACACACACACACACACACACACACACACACACACACACACACACACACACACACACACACACACACACACACACACACACACACACGGTACACTCATACACAAACACACACACAAATGCACACACACTTGCACACCGAACACACACGCACACGCATACACATACACACACAAGCACACACACGTGCACACACACAATCACATACTCACAGGTACACACACACACAGCTCAGGGTGCCTAAGGCCATAAGCCGAATCTCTCTGGAAACACACATCCAACTAACAACAAGATGGGGAGATGGTTGAACATCTCATTTTAAACCGTTCTCTAGGCCCACGGTTCTAAAGCCCAAGAACCACACATCCTGTCCAAAGTGCGGCAATTTGGCCGGGAATTTCCCACAATTGTTCCAAAATGACTCTTCAAATCGCAAAGCGTTTTGGAAAAATTGCTAATAG
>CM051001.1:3624182-3629182 GCA_027704905.1 Muraenolepis orangiensis | reverse complement strand
CGTTTGCCCATTGGATTGGGGATGGTACCCGGAGGAGAGGCTGGCGGTGGCACCCAGAGCCTGGCAGAACGCCCTCCACAGCTGGGACGCGAACTGCGGGCCCCGATCGGACACTATGTCCAGGGGAATCCCGTGAAGATGAAAAACCTGGAGCACCAGGAGGTCCGCCGTCTCCCTGGCGGAGGGAAGCTTGGGGAGCGGCAGAAAATGAACCGCCTTCGAAAATCGGTCGACGATAGTCAAAATAGCGGTGTTACCCGATGACGGAGGGAGGTCGGTGACGAAATCCACCGCGATGTGCGACCAAGGCCGGCGAGGGATAGGCAGCGGATGCAGCAATCCCGCAGGAGGTCGATGCGAGGCCTTGCTGCTTGCACAGACGGCGCAGGCCGTCACGAAGGCCTGGGTGTCCCGGAAGATGGAAGGCCACCAGAAGCTCCGCCTGAGGAAGGCCAGGGTCCGAGCATAGCCGGGATGACAGGTGAGTCGGGAGGAATGAGCCCACTGAAGAACCTGGGACCAAACTGGGTTGGGCACAAACAGACGGTTAGCGGGACCGTTACCTGAATCCGGATGGGAGCGCTGAGCCGCCCGGACGAGCCCCTCTATCTCCCACGTGACTGCCCCTATTACGCAAACCGGGGGAAGGATGGTCTCTGGCTGGAATCTGGTTTGACGTTTCGACAGCCAGGACGGTAGGTGAGGTTAAAGTTGAACCTCCCCAGGAACAACGCCACCGCGCGAGAGTGAGCGTGGGAGCGAAGGTAGGCCAGATTTCTGTGATCTGTCCAGACCACGAATGCTTGTTCCGCCTCCTCCAGCCAGTGCCTCCACTCCTCCAAGGCCAGGACCACTGCCAAGAGCTCCCGATTCCCCAAGTCATAGTTTCGCTCCGCGGATGACAGCCGTCTAGAGAAGAAGGCACAGGGGTGCTTCTTCCGGTCCCCAACGGAACGTTGAGATAGGACAGTCCCAACGCCGGAGTCAGACGCGTCCACCTCCACCACAAACTGATTTGCCGGATCCGGATGCCTCAGAACCGGAGCAGAGGTGAACAGACACTTGACGTGCGCAAAAGCCGCACCCGCCTCGGGAGGCCAGGAGAACGGAGAGAGGGTGGAAGTGAGCGTTTCCGGGATGTAAGCATCGGCCACTCGGCCACTGCCTTGATCTTGTCCGGGTCCGACCAAACCTGTCTAGGCTCGATTATGTAACCCAGGAAGACCACCGACTCGACGTGGAACTCACACTTCTCCGCCTTTACGAACAACTTGTTCTCCAGTAGACGCTGGAGCACCAACCGGACGTGCTGAACGTGCTCCCTCTTGTTCCGTGAAAAAAATCGAAATGTCGTCCAGGTAGACAAAAACAAACTGGTTCAGCATGTCCCGGAGGACATCGTTCACCAGCACTTGGAACACCGCCGGAGCGTTAGTGAGACCGAAAGGCATGACCCGGTATTCGAAGTGCCCCAAAGCTATGTTGAACGCCGTTTTCCACTCGTCCCCCTCCCGGATCCGGACGAGATGGTAGGCGTTGCGGAGGTCCAGCTTAGAGAACACCGCCGCGTGGCGGAGCGGCTCGAAGGCTGGGTCAATGAGAGGCAAAGGGTATTTCGTTTTTACCGTGATGTCGTTTAGGCCCCGGAAGTCGATACACAGCCGTAACTTGTGATCCTTCTTGGTGACGAAGAAAAACCCTGAACCGACGACGAGGGTCTGATCAGCCCAGCTGCCAGAGAGTCATGGATGTAGGTTTCCATCGTCTCCCTCTCGGGCCGGGACAGGTTGTAGAGCCGACTGACCAGCAGAGGAGCGCCGGGAAGGAGGTTGATGGCGCAGTCATATGGCCTGTGGGGGGTTAGGGAAATGGCCCGTTGCTTAGAGAACACCTCCCCGATGTCGTGGTACACGTGGGGGACGGATGAGAGATCGGGAGGGCTCGGCACCGGACCGGTGGGAGGATTGCGTGGCGCTAGAGTGGACCGGAGGCAGTGCGAATGGCAGAACACACTCCAGCTGATCACGGAACCTACTGACCAATTGATGTGTGGATTGTGGATCGCCAGCCACGGCCTACCCAATACCACTGGGGTGTGGGGGGAGGAGATGACGTGAAGGTGAATGCTCTCCCGGTGATTCCCTGACAGCACTAGTGTGAGCGGGATTGACCGATGGGTGATCCTGGCCAGAGGCTTGCCGTCCAGTGAGTTCATGTCGAGTGGCGACTGTAGGCGCTCGGTGAGAATACCGACCCGTGCGACCAGGGAGGCGCATCGATAAAACTGGCATCGGCTCCTGAGTCCACCAAAACATGTACCGGGAGCTCCTCCTCAGCCCAGAGGTGTGCTTGAAAATGGGAACCTGCCGACGCAGCTGGAGGTCGGGTCGCATTCTGGCTCCTCAGGGACCCCGCCGTCACTGAGGGGCCTGCTCTTTTGGCCGACGAGGGCAGGCGCGGCAGGAATGCCCCATTCCTCCACAGTAGAGGCAAGCTCCCGCATCCGTCCTCCGCCTCCATTCCTGCTGAGAAAGATGCACCCGGTCCACTTGCATCGGCTCCTCTGAGAAGGAAGAAGCGGGTCTGGCATAGCTCCTTCCCTCCGCAGCACGAGAACTGCTCCTCGAAGGACCCGGACCGTCCTCCCATTGCACCGCTAGGTCCGAAACTAGGTCCAAAGTACCCGTCTCGCCCCGCAGTGCCACCTCCTTACCTAGCTCCCGGTTGAGTCCGTTCTGGAATGCTGACAGGAGCGAGTCATCGTTCCACCCGGACTCCAACGCCAACCGGTGAAACCGGGTGATGTACTCACGGAGACTGAGGTTTCCCTGTTTAAATCGCAGCAGGAGTTGTCCGGCCTGTGGGCCCCGTATGGGGTGGGCGAACACCCGCTTCAGCTCGCCAGCGAGAGCCGTGAAGGTTTGGGTGACGGGAGAGCCCTGCTCATAGAGCGCGTTGAACATTGCGAGGGGACCTCCCTCGAGCAGGTTCACCACGTACGCAACCTTCGCTGCCTCTCGTTCATAGCGGGATGGTTGCGCCCGAAACGCAAGATGGCACTGTACCAGGAACTCCCGACAATTGTCAGGATCCCCGGAGTACTTTTGGGGGGCTGGAATATGCGGCTCCGAGGGAAGCTGGTGATGAAGCGGCCGCCTCGAGGTTGGAAAGATGGTCGTTCAGGAACGCCAAGGTTGCTAACGTCCGTTTGTGTTCCTCCTCTCGTTCCGACCGCTCTTGCTCCAGCTGCCACACTGCCACACGAGCTCGTAAGTTCACGATTGCGTGTCTCATCTGGTCTGCATCGCCGAGGTCCCTGTCGACCACCGTAACCGTGACAATTGTTGACAGGCGTGTGTGTGCGCTGTCAGCGCACGTGGCTTGGCCACGCCCCCTGTCATCCACCGTAACCGTGACACACACATTATTATATTTATTATTATTATTGCCTGGGTGCAATATTGATTTGTGAATTTTTTTTCAACATTTGTGTTTATTTGTGTGTGGTGTCATTGAAACGCAGTTCAGCCATTATCACACAAGAATAGAATACACTCCAGAAGGATCCATCTCAACACTTCAAGTGGTTTGTTTCTAACGCCACTTGGCACATTCTCTCTCCCTCAGAGAGAAAGATAGCTAGCGATAGCTTGGTGAAAATGAGCGCTTGGTTGTGGATTAAAGGGTTCTTGTTCATGTTAAAGGAACGCTCCTTTAGGAACCTCAGGTTCTGGTTCATGTTAAAGGAACGCTCCTTTAGGAACCTCAGGTTCTAGTTCATGTTAAAGGAACGCTCCTTTAGGAACCTCAGGTTCTGGTTCATGTTAAAGGAACGCTCCTTTAGGAACCTCAGGTTCTGGTTAATGTTGAAGGAACGCTCCTTTAGGAACCTCAGGTTCTGGTTCATGTTGAAGGAACGCTCCTTTAGGAACCTCAGGTTCTGGTTCATGTTAAAGGAACGCTCCTTTAGGAACCTCAGGTTCTAGTTCATGTTAAAGGAACGCTCCTTTAGGATCCTCAGGTTCTGGTTCATGTTGAAGGAACGCTCCTTTAGGAACCTCAGGTTCTGGTTCATGTTAAAGGAATGCTCCTTTAGGAACCTCAGGTTCTAGTTCATGTTAAAGGAACGCTCCTTTAGGAACCTCAGGTTCTGGTTCATGTTAAAGGAACGCTCCTTTAGGAACCTCAGGTTCTAGTTCATGTTAAAGGAATGCTCCTTTAGGAACCTCAGGTTCTGGTTCATGTTGAAGGAACGCTCCTTTAGGAACCTCAGGTTCTGGTTCATGTTAAAGGAATGCTCCTTTAGGAACCTCAGGTTCTGGTTCATGTTAAAGGAACGCTCATTTAGGAACCTCAGGTTCTGGTTCATGTTAAAGGAACGCTCCTTTAGGAACCTCAGGTTCTGGTTCATGTTAAAGGAACGCTCCTTTAGGAACCTCAGGTTCTGGTTCATGTTGAAGGAACGCTCCTTTAGGAACCTCAGGTTCTGGTTCATGTTGAAGGAACGCTCCTTTAGGAACCTCAGGTTCTGGTTCATGTTGAAGGAACGCTCCTTTAGGAACCTCAGGTTCTGGTTCATGTTAAAGGAACGCTCCTTTAGGAACCTCAGGTTCTGGTTCATGTTAAAGGAACGCTCCTTTAGGAACCTCAGGTTCATAATGTCACAACACGGCCATGGTTCTGAGACAAGAGACAGGGGTCGGTGACATGATGGTTTGTCCTTTTGTGTGCATGCGTGGGTGTGTGTGTGTGTGCATACGTGGGTGTGTGTGTGTGTGTGTGCATGCGTGGGTGTGTGTGTGTGTGTGCATGCGTGGGTGTGTGTGTGTGTGCATACGTGGGCGTGTGCATGCATGGGTGTGTGCATGGATGGGTGTGTGCATGCGTGTGTGTGTATGTGTGTGTGTGTGTGTGTGTGAGAGCATGGGTGTATGCATGCATGGGTGTGTGCATGTGTGGGTGTGTGCGAGGATGAGTGTGTGCGTGCATGAGTGCATGCA
>CM051001.1:3599182-3601682 GCA_027704905.1 Muraenolepis orangiensis | reverse complement strand
GCTGAGAGGGGTCATCAGCTGATGTGGTCACCGGTGGGAGGAGCTAAGGGGGTGGTCAGTGGATGTCATCCCCAGTAGGCGGAGATGAGGTGGTCACTGTTTCCGACCGGGAAAGCACTGCAGAGGGTGGTGAAAACCGCCCAATGCATCGTTGGGTCACCCCTCCCTGCATTAAACACTACCCACCACAAACGGTGTCTGAGGAAGGCCCCTCTCACCCCAACCATGGACTGTTTGCCCTCCTCCCCTCCGGGAGGCGCTATAGAAACCTCTGTTCCAAGTCAAGCAGCTTAGGAACAGATTCTTCCCCTCAGCTGTCATCTCCCTGAACTCTGCACCACGAAGACACCCCCCCCCCCCCCCCCTGCTGAACCCCCCTGCTGCGATAATGATGAATCACCATCAATGTCTTTGACTGCCTTGAACTGTATCACTACTCCCTCCTACAGTCCCGACCTACAGTCGACATATTGATTGTTTACATACCTGTAAATGTGTACCTTTTCAATGTTCACTTTAAACTGTTGATAGAACTGCATATCCCTGCTCACTACCCGCTGTATATACATTTATATATATTTATCCTACTTTTCATAATTGCCTACCCCTAATCACTACCTGTTAAACACTTACTTACCTGTAAATATATATATATATATATACCTATATATTATTATGCTCAAATCCCACACATACGCTATAAGTAAGATTATAACTGTTTGTATTCCTAGTAGACTGTCTTTTAACCACTGTAAACTGTAAAGTATATATTACTATGCACTTTACTGAAACATTTAGACTCTGGTTAGATGCAAAACTATTTTCGCTGTACTGTACTTCTGCTGAACACTGACAATACATTTGAATCTAATCTAATCTAATCTAATCTAATCTAATCGTATCTAATCTAATATAATCTAATATAATCTAATCTGTGCAGGTTGGGCCTGCAGGCTTCATGAGGTGAACCACATCTGCCACTTTCTCTATTCTCATGTCACACAGGTTGGCTTTTGGTTTGGTTTTGAACTATTGTCTAATGGGCTATGAGGGCTATGTCTGTGTTCAACAGCTCTCTCTCTCTCTCTCTCTCTCTCTCTCTCGCATCTCTCTCTCTCTCTCTCTCTCTCTCTCGTCTCTCTCTCTCTCTCTCTCTCTACTCTCTCTCCTCTCCTCTCTCTCTCTCTCTCTCTCTCTGTCACCATCTCTCTCTCTCCCTCTCTCTCCATCTCTCTTCTCTCTCCTCTCTCTCTCTCTCTCTCTCTCTCTCTCTCTCTCTCTCTCTCTCTCTCTCTCTCTCTCTCTCTCTCTCTCTCTCTCTCTCTCTCTCTCTCTCTCTCTCTCTCTCTCTCTCTCTCTCTGTCACCGTCTCTCTCTCCTCTCTCTCTCCATCTCTCTCTTCTCCCTCTCTCTTCCTCTCTCTCTCTCTCTCTCTCTCTCTCTCTAAATGCTATGAAGAACACTGACAGAGATGAATGGTGGGGTGAGAGAAAAGCACGTAGAAAAGAGTGACAGCAAAAGAGGAAGAGAACGGGGTGACGAGAGAGAGAGAGAGAGAGAGAGAGAGAGAGAGAGAGAGAGAGAGAGAGAGAGAGAGAGAGAGAGAGAGAAAGATGAGAGAGCGAGAGAGAGAGGATGGAGTCAGAGAGAGAGAGAGAGAGAGAGAGAGAGAGAGAGAGAGAGAGAGAGAGAGAGAGAGAGAGAGAGAGAGAAGAGAGAGAGAGAGAGATGGAGAGAGAGAGAGAGAGAGGATGGAGTAGAGAGAGAGATAGAGAGAGAGAGAAGAGAGAGAGGAGAGAGAGAGGAGAGAGAGAGAGAGAAGAGAGAGAGAGATGAGAGAGAGAGAGAGAGAGAGAGAAGAGAGAGAGATAGATGAGAGGAGAGAGAGAGAGAGAAAGCAGCAACAACAACACAAAATAGAGAGAGAACGGGTCACTGGGGGATAGGGCAGAAGAAGCCTCCATTGTTCCGGACACTCACACACACACACACCACACACACACACAACACACACACACACACACACACACACACACACCACACACAACACACACACAGTTTACATTTTCTATTAAAACTGTGGGGAGGGAAAAAGAGTTCCCAGAGGACACCCAGGTTAACCGTTGCTTGATAGTTCGGACACGGACACACACACACACACACACGCATGGACGGACGGACACACGCACACACACACACACACACACACATACGCACACGCGCAGGCACGCATGCGCACACACATACATCCACAGAGGACTAAAGTAGAGGAGGGAGTAGAAACGTCTAGAAGATGAACTTGAATGCTGTGTTCTGCACAGAGAGTGACTATCAATACGTTTCACAAAAGTTCCCAATGTGCCGTGTGAACGCCGTGCGTCACTAAAGGAACGACCAACTCACGGCCCACGGCCCAGTCAGGCAAAAGTAATAGAAAAAGGTGAAAGAGCAAAATTCAGCTTTTGTAGACCCTGTAAGTGCTACATCTGCTTTGCCCAGA
>CM051001.1:3567337-3593182 GCA_027704905.1 Muraenolepis orangiensis | reverse complement strand
GCCAGCGGAGAAAGCACGTCAGCGGAACCCGGAAGTGGCCTTCGTGCCAAAGAGCAAGAGGGAGCAAGAGCGACACCGACCCCTCTTTATAAAGGTTGCCCCGTGTGGTGATAGGCTGAACAGTCTATCCTGCTACACTAAGGACCACTAGCTAATTATAGTACAGGACCACTAGCTAATTATAGTACAGGACCACTAGCTATTTATAGTACAGGACCACTAACTAGTTAAAGTACAGGGCCACTAGCTAATCATAACTCAGGATCACTAGCAAATGATAGCACAGGACCACTAGCTAATTATAGTACAGGACCACTAGCTAGTTATAGTACAGGACCACCAGCTAATCATAGCTCAGGACCACTAGCTAATTATAGTACAGGACCACTAGCTAATTATAGTACAGGACCACTAGCTAGTTATAGTACAGGACCACTACACTAGCTAATCATTGCTAAGGACCACTAGCTAATTATAATACAGGACCACTAGCTAGTTATAGTACAGGACCACTACACTAGCTAATCATTGCTAAGGACCACTAGCTAATTATAGTACAGGACCACTAGCTAATTATAGTACAGGACCACTAGCTATTTATAGTACAGGACCACTAACTAGTTAAAGTACAGGGCCACTAGCTAATCATAACTCAGGATCACTAGCAAATTATAGCACAGGACCACTAGCTAATTATAGTACAGGACCACTAGCTAATTATAGTACAGGACCACTAACTAATTATAATACAGGACCACTAGCTAGTTATAGTACAGGACCACTAGCTAATTATAGCTCAGGACCACTAGCTAGTTATAGTACAGGACCACTAGCTAATCATAGCACAGGACCACTAGCTAATTATAGTGTAGGATCACTAGCTAATTATAGTACAGGACCACAAGCTAATTATAGTACAGGACCACTAGCTAATTATAGTACAGGACCACTAGCTAATCATAGCACAGGACCACTAGCTAATTATAGTGTAGGATCACTAGCTAACTATAGTACAGGACCACTAGCTAATTATAGTACAGGACCACTAGCTAATTATAGTACAGGACCACTAGCTAGTTATAGTACAGGACCACCAGCTAATCATAGCTCAGGACCACTAGCTAATTATAGTACAGGACCACTAGCTAATTATAGTACAGGACCACTAGCTAGTTATAGTACAGGACCATTTAGGGCAGACCACTACACTAGCTAATCTAGCTAATCTAGCTAATCTAGCTAATCTAGCTAATCTAGCTAATCATTGCTAAGGACCACTAGCTAATTATAGTATAGGACCACTAGCTAATTATAGTACAGGACCACTAGCTAATTATAGTACAGGACCACTAGCTAATTATAGTACAGGACCACTAGCTAATTACAGTACAGGACCACTAGCTAATTATAGTATAGGACCACTAGCTAATTAAAGTACAGGACCACTAGCTAATTATAGTACAGGACCACTAGCTAGTTATAGTACAGGACCACTAGCTAGTTATAGTACAGGACCACTAGCTAATTATAGTACTAGCTAGTTATAATGCAGGACCACTAGCTAATTATAGTACAGGACCACTAGCTAGTTATAGTACAGGACCACTAGCTAATTATAGCTCAGGACCACTAGCTAGTTAAAGTACAGGACCACTAGCTAATTATAGTACAGGACCACTAGCTAGTTATAGTACAGGACACTAGCTAATTATAGTACAGGACCACTAGCTAATTATAGTACAGGACCACTAGCTAATTATAGTACAGGACCACTAGCTAGTTATAGTACAGGACCACTAGCTAATTATAGCTCAGGACCACTAGCTAGTTATAGTGCAGGACCACTAGCTAATTATAGTACAGGACCACTAGCTAATTATAGTACAGGACCACTAGCTAGTTATAGTACAGGACCACTAGCTAATTATAGTACAGGACTACTAGCTAATTATAGTACAGGACCACTAGCTAGTCATAGTACAGGACAACTAGCTAGTTATAGTACAGGACCACTAGCTAATTACAGTACAGGACCACTAACTAGTTATAGTACAGGACCACTAGCTAATCATAGCTCAGGATCACTAGCAAATTATAGCACAGGACCACTAGCTAATTATAGTACAGGACCACTAGCTAATTATAGTACAGGACCACTAGCTAGTTATAGTACAGGACCACTAGCTAGTTTTAGTACAGGACCACTAGCTAATTATAGTACTAGCTAGTTATAATTCAGGACCACTAGCTAATTATAGTACTAGCTAGTTATAATGCAGGACCACTAGCTAATTATAGTACAGGACCACTAGCTAGTTATAGTACAGGACCACTAGCTAATTATAGCTCAGGACCACTAGCTAGTTATAGTACAGGACCACTAGCTAATTATAGTACAGGACCACTAGCTAGTTATTGTACAGGACCACTAGCTAATTATAGCTCAGGACCACTAGCTAGTTATAGTACAGACCACTAGCTAATTATAGTACAGGACCACTAGCTAGTTATAGTACAGGACACTAGCTAATTATAGTACAGGACCACTAGCTAATTATAGTACAGGACCACTAGCTAATTATAGTACAGGACCACTAGCTAGTTATAGTACAGGACCACTAGCTAATTATAGCTCAGGACCACTAGCTAGTTATAGTGCAGGACCACTAGCTAATTATAGTACAGGACCACTAGCTAATTATAGTACAGGACCACTAGCTAGTTATAGTACAGGACCACTAGCTAATTATAGTACAGGACCACTAGCTAATTATAGTACAGGACCACTAGCTAGTTATAGTACAGGACCACTAGCTAATTATAGTACAGGACCACTAGCAACACGGATCTCTAAATGCCTGGCCGACATCAGCAGATGGACAGCCGCCAACCACCTGAAGCTCAACCTTGACAAGACTGAGATCCTCTTCATACCGGGGAAAGACTGCCCTCAGTTGGACCGGTCACCATCGAGAACACCCAAGTCTCCCCCTCAACCACAACAAGAGACCTTGGTGTGGTGCTAGAAGACCAGCTGTCCTGCGATGCCAACGTCACCGCGGTGGCCCGATCTTGCAGAATTGCCCTCTACAACATCCACAGGATCCGGCGCTTCCTCACATGTGAAGCGGCGCAGATCCTGGTCCAAGCGCTCGTCATCACCCGCCTCGACTACTGCAACTCTCTCCTGGCGGGACTCCCCGCCTCTGCAACCATGCCCCTCCAACGCATCCAGAACGCAGCAGCACGCCTGGTATTCAACCTACCAAAATTCTCCCACGTGACCCCTCTCTTCCACGATCTCCACTGGCTTCCGGTAAATGCTCGCATCAAGTTCAAGATTCTGGTACTGACCTTCAGGGCAGTCAATGGAACTGCCCCAACCTACCTCCAAATGTTGGTCAAGCCCTACATCCCAAGCCCAACTTCTGCCAGGCGACTTGTTAGACCTTCACTGAAAACTACCAAGCATCGCTCTTCCAAGACCCAGCTCTTCACGGCTCTGGCTCCACAGTGGTGGAATGAACTCCCGTCAGGACGGCAAAGTCCCTCGCCAGCTTCCGCAAGAGACTCAAGACCCACCTGTTCAGAGTCCACCTGGACTCTCCGTGAACCCTCCTTCTCCTTTGTGAACCCCTAACTTGCTTAAGTCCTGACATTAATAGCTCTTAGCATGTTGTATATTCTAGCAAGTGTATATCCTTAATGTTGATAACACACTCTTATCACAGCTACTTAAGCAGGTGACCTGGCAGTACGAAATTGTGTTATTCATTTTGTTAATATGAATGCTTGTGAATTGCTCTATTTTTATGTTTGCGTACCTCAGTGTTATGCTATTGTCTACTTCAACAAATGTACACCTTGTAAGTCGCTTTGGATAAAAGCATCTGCCAAATGTCCTAAATGTAAATGTAGAGGAGGAATATGCAGGATTGTGTCACCGATGCAATGTTTGCCGAGAACGACAGTTTGTCGTACAGGGCCACACCCAGATTCCTTGCGGTCCGAGTAGGTGTCACCACAGCATCAATGGTGACAGCCAGGTCTCGGTGCGGACAGCAGGTCTCGGTTGCCGGGAAGAACACTAGCTCAGTCTTGTCCAGGTTGAGCTTTTGGTGGTTCATCGACATCCACTTTGAGATGTCTGCTAAGCACGCGGCAATACGTGTTTCCACTTGCGTGTCCGAGTGGGGAACCAACAAGACCAGTTGGGTGTCGTCAGCATAGCAGTGGTAGGATAAGTCATGGGTGTGGATAACAGCACTAAGGGACGTTGTGTAGAGGGAGAAGAGAAGAGAACCCAGGACCGATCCTTGTGGAACCCCAGTAGTCAGTTGGTGTGGTTCCGACAGAGACCCTCCCAGTGCCACCTAGTAGGAGCGACCCATCAGGTAGGATGCAAACAAGGCGAGAGCAGAGCCCAAGACACCCATCCCCTCAAGGGTGGAGAGGAGAATCTGGTGGTTCACAGTGTCGAATGCTGCAGACAGGTCCAGGAGTATCAGGACCGAGGAGAGTGAATTTGCTCTATCAACATGGAGCGACTCAGTTACTGCCAGAAGGGCAGTTTCTGTTGAGTGACCTGCCTTAAAACCAGATTGGTGGGGATCCAAGAGGAATTTCTGGTGGAGATAGATGGAGAGGAGTAACTGAAAGGTTTACTGTATCGCAGTGTCTGGTGAAGATGAGGTCCAGCTGGTTGCCGGCCTTGTGGGTCAGAGGAGACGGGTGGCAGGAAAGGTCGAAGGAGGCGAGGAAGGAGAGAAGAGGATCCAACTTCTCAGTCAAGACGTTGGACCTCTAGCCAATGGTAGTGCAGGACCACTAGCCAATGGTAGTGCAGGACCACTAGCCAATGGTAGTGCAGGACCACTAGCAAATCGTAGTGCAGGACCACTAGCCAATCGTAATGCAGGACCACTAGCCAATCGTAGTGCAGGACCACAAGCCAATCCTAGTACAGGACCACTAGCCAATCATAGCACTGAAAGGAGAATTTGTTTCAGGGTTGGGAGAACATGACAGTGATCAGAAGTGATCTCCTATGGCCACATCGTTATTTCCTACATCATAAAGGAATTGACACCGGATTGAAGCTGTCACACTAAGTCCTGATTACGGTAGCTTCCACCGTTAATACCTGAAGGATTTACAAACTCCTGGTGGATATTTCCCCCCTCATTCTAGTTCTAAATCGTACCGTTAATCAGTCCAGATGCATGGGCCTGTTAAACGGCCCACGTGGGACCCAGTGCAGGCATCACTCATCCATCTCTTGGATGTTTACAAGGGCCTTCTTTGATTAGTATGCCCTGAAAAACAGGAGCAGACGTTTTAAATGGGAATAATGTATGTGTGTGTGTGTGTATGTATCTGGACACACACACACACACACACACACACACACACACACACACACACACACACACATGCACGCACAAACACACACACACACACACACACACACACACACACACACACACACACACACAACTGCAAAGGTAAAAGCGATGATTCTAAGACACCTTTATTTAGCTAATGGTTCATCACATTAGCACTGCACTGTTACATAAACAGCTTCAATGAAAGAGAGGGAGGGAGAGAGAGAGAGAGAGAGAGAGAGAGAGAGAGAGAGAGAGAGAGAGAGAGAGAGAGAGAGAGAGAGAGAGAGAGAGAGAGAGAGAGAGAGAGAGATTTAGAAGTACTGGAGAGTGGGGAATTGAAGGGAGAGCCAGGCCAGGCAAAAGGGTGTAGCTGATTGGCTCACATTGTTGTCTGCTCTTCATTCATCATTACATAACCAGCGATAAACACAACAAAACAAAACTGAATGCAGAAAACATCCAAAAAGAAAGAGAAAGAGAGCCAAACATGAAGGAAAAGGGAAAACTCTTTGTCTTAATTTAGATAAGTGTGACCTGTTGTCCCACCTGTTGTGTGATAGGATCATTTTTATCCACAGGCCATGTGCCTACTGAACTGCTAGGAGTGCTGCCACTATCAGAACATTGTCATTCATATTACATTACACTATCATACTTTGCTGGACTTTCTGTCTGTCTGTCTGTGCGGGTTGTCTGACAACCGGAAGGTTGCTGGTTCGAAACTTCGATCTCCCGCCTCCTCCTGAGCAAAGTGTCCAGGTGTCCCTGAGCAAGACATCCTAACCCTAACTGCTCCAGAGGTGCTGGCAATCGTCTTGCATGGCTGAGCAGCGGGTGTGGGAGGGGATTTCGAAACCAAAACCAAAAACCAAACTGGTTCTGTACAAACTTTCCGGTGCCTTAGGAGGGGGAAGTGGGGAACCATCCAAGCTGTTTACAGTAAGAATGGGACACTGCTGACATCAACTGAGGAGGTGATCAGGCGATGGAAGGAGCACTTTGAGGAACTCCTTAACCCAACTAACCCACCCTCTTCGATAGAGGCAGAGCTGGAGGATGATGGATTGCAAACATCAATCTACCAGAGGGAGTCACCGCTGTAGTCAAACATCAATCTACCAGAGGGAGTCACCGCTGTAGTCAAACATCAATCTACCAGAGGGGGTCACCGCTGTAGTCAAACATCCACAATGGTCCTGGTGCCTGGTCTGGTGCTCTGTGGATTTGGAGAAGGCATATGACCGGGTCCCCCGGGAAACACTGTGGGGGGAGGCTGCGGGGGTCACTACTCTCTGTCTTCCCAAAACGAGAGCTGTGTCCGGATTCACAGCAGGAAACCGGTGGATTATCTACTCCAAGTGGGGAGTCCTTACCCCAAGGGAAGGAGTTCAAGTATCTCGGGTCTTGTTCTCGGGTTTGTGAGATTGATCAGAGAATAGGTGCAGCAGGAGTGGTATTTGGTGCACTTTATCGTACAGTTGTGACCAAAAGAGAGCTGAGTTAGAAGGCAAAGCTCTCGATGTATCAGTCTTCTTTCCTACCCTCATCTATGTTCATGAACTATGGGTAATGACCGAAAGGACGAGATCCCGAATACAAGCGGCCCGAAAAGAGTTTCCTCAGGAGGGTGGCTGGCATCTCCCTGAGGGATAGGGTGAGAAGCTCAGTCACTCAAGAGAGACTCGGAGTAGAGCCGCTGCTCCTTGGCGTAGAAAGGAGCCAGTTGAGGTGGTTCATCTAGTAAGGATGCTTCCTGGTCGCCTCCCGAGGGAGGTTTTCCAGGCACATCCAACTGGGAGGAGACCACGGGGCAGACCAAGGTACAGGTGGGGTGGTTACATCTCCACGCTGGCCTGGAAACGCCTCTGGATCCCCAATTTCAGAGCTTGGGCGTCAGTTTAGCTCAGGCTCAACCGGAAGGTTGCTGGTTCGGTCCCCGCCTCCTCCTAGCAAAAGCTGTCGAGGTGTCCTTGAGCAAGACACCCTAACCCTAACTGCTCCTGACGTGCTGGCTGTCTCCTTGCATGGCTGACTCTGCCGTCGGTGGTTGAATGTGTGTATGAATGGGTGAATGTGAGACTTGATATGTAAAGCGCTTTGAGTAACCATTGGTTAGAATAGCGCTATATAAATGTCCATTTACCAAGAGCTGGTCGATGTTGCTAGGGAAAGGGAAGTTTGAAGTCCCCTGCTGAAGCTTCTACTCACGCAACTCGACCTGGATGAGTTGCAGGTTGTGGAGTGATATGTGCAGCGAGTGACTCTGTGAAAAGGCCAACTCACAACCTCTCTCTCAGCGAAGATGTGCCCTTCCCCGCAGAGGTCTGTTAACTTATCTAATGGCGTGTAGCAGAGAGCAGCCACCAGAGAGCAGTCACCAGAGAGCAGCCACCAGAGAGCAGTCACCAGAGAGCAGTCACCAGAGAGCAGCCACCAGAGAGCAGTCACCAGAGAGCAGTCACCAGAGAGCAGCCACCAGAGAGCAGCCAGAGAGCAGCCACCAGAGAGCAGCCAGAGAGCAGTCACCAGAGAGCCGTCACCAGAGAGCAGCCAGAGAGCAGCCACCAGAGAGCAGTCACCAGAGAGCATTCACCAGAGAGCAGTCACCAGAGAGCAGCCACCAGAGAGCAGCCAGAGAGCAGCCACCAGAGAGCAGTCACCAGAGAGCAGTCACCAGAGAGCAGCCAGAGAGCAGCCACCAGAGAGCAGTCACCAGAGAGCAGTCACCAGAGAGCAGTCACCAGAGAGCAGCCACCAGAGAGCAGCCAGAGAGCAGCCACCAGAGAGCAGTCACCAGAGAGCAGTCACCAGAGAGCAGTGGTGAAAGTGTGTGTGTGTGTGTGTGTGTGTGTGTGTGTGTGTGTGTGTGTGTGTGTGTGTGTTGTGTGTGTGTGTGTGTGTGTGTGTGTGTGTGTGTGTGTGTGTGTGTGTGTGTGTGTGTGTGTGTGTGTGTGTGTGTGTGTGTGTGTGTGTGTGTGTGTGTGTGTGTGTGTGTGTGTGTGTGTGTGTGTGTGTGTGTGATGTTCACTATAGATGAGACATAGTCATGCTGGTATTGCTGCGGTGAGATTAACATGAACTGAGAAGACCGGACGCTGTAAAATCTACATTCAACTCACACTGAATCACAGGGATGTGGGCTATCTATGGCCTTGGCAGCTTTCCGGTTCATCAATGCTACTTAAATAAGTGTTTTAAAGGTTGTTTATATTTCAAAGCACATTATCGTCGTAG
Source organism: Muraenolepis orangiensis (assembly GCA_027704905.1). Taxonomy (NCBI): domain Eukaryota; kingdom Metazoa; phylum Chordata; class Actinopteri; order Gadiformes; family Muraenolepididae; genus Muraenolepis; species Muraenolepis orangiensis. The sequence continues at coordinate 3,584,561 of CM051001.1, read as the reverse complement.
ATAAAGCTAAACTAATATATGTACCCTGGCAGAGTTCAAGCTGCATGGCCGCGGCGTGGAGTGGGCTATCTGTGATGTATCTGTAGGTTAATAGCAGGGTTAACCCAGACCTGTAAATGGAAGGTTTTTGGAGTGGACTATTAACAACCGTCTGGCCATCATCGGCATCATGGCTGCAAGAATGAATATGAAATTCATATAAATCATAACAGAGGTAGAGATTTTGTTGGGGATGGTGGTGGTGGTACAATATCTCCCAAAGAGCTCATAGATATCACAAGCTGTTATGTAGTAGTAGTAGTAGAACTGCACCCTCGTCTCAGTACAGCTCAGATAGATAAACAGCAGACAATAGAGACATTATCGTATAACAAAGGGCATGTGTGTGTGTTTGTGTGTGTGTGGGGGGGGGGGGGGGTTGAATGATGAAGAGGAGTAAGTAAAAGGGAAAGTAAAGGAAAAAGTAAATGGGCCGAACAATACAAGAGATGTTCTGTTATTCTGCAACGTCTGAACGTCTGAACGGACTGAGGTAATGGAAGAGAGGCCCAATGAACCGCAGAGAGCGGAGCTGGAAGAGTGAGACTTCGGCCCTGTTCCATTTCAGGGTCTGCAGCCTTAAGGCTGCTTCCGAAGGCTGTATATATATGTATATATATATACACATATATATGTATATGTATATATATATATACATATATATACATATATATGTATATATATATATATATATACATATATATGTATATATATGTATATATATATATTAATAGGAAGTATAACTTCACCAATATTAACCAATCTTTATTTACCCATGGTATATATGTATATGTATGTATATATATATATATATACACATATATATATACATATGCATATATATATTTATATATACATATCCCTCCCTACTCCAGGGAGTCCTTATCCCAAGTGAAGGAGTTCCAGTATCTCGGGGTCTTGTTCTCGAGTGAGGGGAGGATGGAGCGTGAGATTGACAGGAGAATAGGTGCAGTAGGAGCGGTATTGGGTGCACTTTGGCGCACCGTTGTAACCAAAAGAGAGCTGAGCCAGAAGGCAAAGCTCTCGATCTACCGTTCAATCTTCGTTCCTACCCTCACCTATGGCCATGAGCAATGGGTAATGACCGAAAGGACGAGATCGCGAATACAAGTGGCCAAAATGAGTTTCCTCAGGAGGGTGGCTCGTATCTCCCTGAGGGATAGGGTGAGAAGCTCAGTCACACGTGAGAGACTCGGAGTAGAGCCGCTGCTCCTTCGCGTAGAAAGGAGCGAGGATGCTTCCTGGTCGCCTCCTGAGGGAGGTTTTCCAGGCACATCCAACTGGGAAGAGACCACGGGGCAGACCGAGGTACAGGTGGGAAGAGACCATGGGGCAGACCGAGGTACATGTGGGAAGAGACCATGGGGCAGACCGAGGTACAGGTGGGAGGAGACCACGGGGCAGAGTCCATGTTGCCAAGGAGAGGGAAGTTTGGAGTCCCCTGCTGGAGCTGCTACCTCCAAGACCCGATTACGGATAAGAGGGAGAAGATGGATGGATGGATATATACATATATATGTGTATATATATATATACACATATACATATATACATATATATATATATATATATATATATATATATATATATATATATATATATATATATATATATATATATATATCAGTGGTGAAGCGTCAGGGCCTTCAAGGTATTCAGAGAAGACCCTGGAACTCTCAGATGAAACCAAAACAATCGAATTAATTGTATTAATAAAGTAATACAATTTAATAAAATGTAATACAATTTAATAAAATTACTAAATGAGAATGGTATCTGTGTTGTTATCTGTTATATTACAGTTACGTTGATTTGTTTGTCTTTCTCGGTCCATGCACTACGCATTTGAGTGGTTTTGTGTTGGAAAAACAATTCAACCAATCAGATATTTTTCTGGGTTGCTGGGAAGAATATCCTTCAACCAAAGTATTCCCGATGACTTTGGCCCTTAGACTGAATGAGAGCGTACGTTTGGATTGACAATTTGATCAACCAATCATATAGTGATTTGTAGCCAATGGGCGTATTCTTTCAGATTTCCCCACAGCTCAATAGGGAGCTAGAAGGTATACTGGCTGGAGCGAGAGGGGATCTAGCGTAGTGCTACATTGTTTCTACGTAGGATTTTACGTAAAAATGGCAACAGGCGAAGATGATGTCGTTGCGGATTTATGGTCGGAACCATTTTCAAGACGACCATTCAATGTAAAGATGGACATTATTAAAAAAGGCCGTCCAACACCTGACAATCTTGAGCTGAATCAAGTTGTTAAAGCAGGCTATGTTCGCCATTTCCAGGCTAGCAACTGGGAAAGATACCCGTGGCTAACGGGCTCTACTAGCCACGAGAGGCTCTACTGATGGGAGTATTGCTATTTGGGACCGACCAGAGGGCAGGGAATTGGAAAGGCAACTTATTTTGGATCTGAAAAGCGATCATCTTTATGACCTGATGGTGGTCGGACCGTTCATCCAGAAGGACAGGAGAATGGATTTGGTCTTCAAGTGAACATCATTGGTGAGTGAGACTCATTTGTCTTTGCTGGTTTTGTCTCAGTGTTGCGTCTCGTTGAGCTGGTTGTTGCATTTTGTTTACACACACTTGTTGACTGATTAGTTAATGGCTGTCTTGAGTTTGTTAAGTATTGTTATGCATTTGAATTGAGAGTTTTGACTTGATCTTTCTTTGCATCGCTTAACGTGAAAAGACTTAACGTAACTAAGAGTTACAAACCCGCGATCAATAATGACCTAATTTGCATATGTCTTGTCATTAGCACTTTCACCTTTTCACTTTAATTTTGACAGGTGAAAGTGCTAATGACAAGACATATGCCAGAGACATTTGGTGATTATTGATCGCTATTTTGGAACTTTAAGTTACGTTAAGCCTTTTCACGTGAAGCGTGTTAGACCGTCCCTTTAACCGATAGCCTGTGTGTGGTGGTCTGTTACGTCACTACACGGACACTGCTTTACCAACTATGGTACACTTGGGAATTGGCTGCGACAATCTGATCTTCCTAAATGAGATAAGGCATAAAGTGACTACTCCGTGACGTCCATCTGACTAGAACAACTGAATGGGTTGGGGAACCCCTGGTCTACAGAAGGTCCAGTTGTGATAGACACACTTCGCCACTGATATATAGATATATATATATATACACACACATATATATACACACACATATATATATATACACACACATATATATACACACACATATACTGTATATATATACACACACACACACACACACTGGCGGCCTGGGAGACCAGCTGGCCCGCGACAGCGCTTCCCATATGCGGCTCCCGACATCTCCGAAATCGCCGTAGCATATTTCTAAACAGGCTTTATTTGGATAAACTGACAACATATGTATAATCTACATAGGTACATTGTCGCGTAAAAAAATAATAAAACTTAATAAAGTGACTGAATTACAGTCCTACAGCGAAATCTAAAACAGCTTTTAGCCGGGCTCAAATTCTGTCCTGAAATGGAACACGCCCCACAATTCAGTTCGGTTGGTGCGAAATGCATTCTGGGATATTCTGGAACCGAAGGCTGCAGAAGTCTGCATCGATGCACACTTCAATTTCGGGAAATTAAGGCTGCATTTGAAGGAGCCTACGGAATGGGACAGCTTCGTCGCGGCTGCTGTGACGTATGCAGCCTTCAAATGCGGCCTAAAAGGACGCAGACCCTGAAATGGAACACGGCCGTACTGTAAGCAAGCGGTGCATGCAGGGAGGAACGCCTGGACGGACCAATGGGAGGGATGGAGGGATGGATGTGCATGCAGGGAGGAACGCCTGGACGGACCAATGGGAGGGATGGAGGGATGGATGTGCATGCAGGGAGGAACGCCTGGACGGACCAATGGGAGGGATGGAGGGATGGATGTGCATGCAGGGAGGAACGCCTGGACGGAACAATGGGAGGGATGGAGGGATGGATGTGCATGGAGGGAGGAACGCCTGGACGGACCAATGGGAGGGATGGAGGGATGGATGTGCATGGAGGGATGGAGGGATGGATGGATGGGTGGATGGAGGGGGGGGGATGGAGGGATGGAGGGACATATGGATGGGTGGATGGAGGGGGGGGATGGAGGGATGGAGGGACATATGGATGGGTGGATGGAGGGGGGGGGATGGAGGGATGGAGGGACATATGGATGGGTGGATGGAGGGGGGGGGGGATGGAGGGATGGAGGGACATATGGATGGGTGGATGGAGGGGGGGGGGATGGAGGGATGGAGGGGGGGGGGATGGAGGGATGGAGGGACATATGGATGGGTGGATGGAGGAGGGGGGGGGATGGAGGGATGGAGGGACATATTTATGGGTGGATGGAGGGTGGGGGGTGATGGAGAGAGGGACAGGAGAAAGGAAGAGAGACGTCCCAGGAGCGGGGAACAGGGGAGAGCAAGTGGGAGAGAAGAGAACACTTCAAAGCAGAACATAAGTTCTCATACACAAACACACACGCGCACACACACACACACACACACACACACACACACACACACAGCCGTGTGTAATGCAGTAAGCTGCAGCACTCTTGTGCACCCTCCATGGTAAACTGTAGCAAGGCTTTGGGAGGGAAGGTGACCGGACGTAGAGACTAAAGAGCAAACCTGGGCTACCTCTAACCTATAAGTACCACCAAATTAAGTGTTACTCCAGTATAGTTCATAATACCAGCGTCCCCGATGATGGAGGAGCGGGGCGTGGTGTGCAAGCAAACCGTACCAAAACACGGAAGAGGCTTGCTGTATCAACTTGCTGACACACACAACGTCATAACTACTCGTCCGAGAAGAACAACATAATAATGTCTAGCAGAGGATCACTGTGGTCGTCTGCCCGAATCTCATGTTTGCTGGAATTTTGGGCAGATAAGAACATTCAGCAACAACTGGACAATACGCATAAAAACGCAGATATTTATGGGCAATTTGCCGATCATTTGAGTGTGCGTGGGTTCGTCAGATCGGTCGAACAATGTCGCGTACTAGATGACGCAAGTATACGCTTGTGTTCATTGGCTCATTGGCGATGGCAAAAACCAACTAGGTGCATACGCCACCTGCTGTATCGGAGTGTTGCTCTCCTCAATTGTGCCTGGGAGCGAACTTAATGAGAAGACGCCCTAAAGATATCACATAGTGATCCCATAAGATCTGTGTAAGAAATGCGAGGAAACAGGACAATGTGTTATTTAGAAGAAATAGATGATATCAAATGATGTATTTTATATACGTTGCATACTTTACACACAAACAAGCTCTGTATTCGATTAAGATAAATGTCCATTACATCATCATGTTATTAAGAAGTATAATTCCTCGATGTTCCCGAAACTGAGAATATAACAAGCGCTGGGAATATGTTCTCACCGTGTCTCTTAACCCTCCTACGTACCTGGGAGACACAATTAGGGAGTCCTAGCAAGAGACCCCATCACTTACAGTGAGTACCACCTCCTCCTATTCCTCCACGCCTTAGGAGCTGTTCCATACCATCCATGGAGTCTCCTGGATCCGGTGAGGTTGGAAGGGGGGGGGGGGGGAGGGGAAGGGGGGGGGGGGGGGCTTAAACTCCTTGTGAGTCGAGTTTTCCCAAACTCTCCCACACACACACTTCACAATAGCAGACCCACTGCTGCCCACACAGAACTAGCACACATCTCCCTCCACTGTCCCACCTGGTGTCCCCCATGGCTGTTAGTTGTGTGAAGGCGTGCTGACTAAAGGCTGGGCTGGGCGGCACCAGGGGATCCCCTGGGGACTTTGGGGACTGCCACATCTCTGGAAGTAGTTCACAGAAATGAAGTAAATGCTACTGCCAAGCTCACGTGGTCATGCTTGGTGAAACTTTATTGTTATTTTTATTGTGTAAAGTAATCTATAGTATAGTGCTCTTTATAGTATATAGTATATTGTACGCAGTATATAGTGTTGTTTAAAGTATTTACTAGGGTTTTTTCGTATATAGTATAGTATATAGTATGTAGTATATTGTGTTGTTTATAGAATATAGTATGGTATTTAGTAGGTTGTAAATAGTGTTTATAGTTTATAGTATAGTTTATAGTATAGTATAGTATAGTATAGTATAGTTTATAGTATAGTTTATAGTATAGTATAGTATAGTATAGTTTATAGTATAGTATAGTATAGTATAGTATAGTATAGTTTAGTATAGTATAGTATAGTATAGTACAGTATAGTATAGTATAGTATAGTATAGTATAGTATTATAGTATAGTATAGTATAGTGTAGTATAGTATAGTATAGTATAGTATAGTATAGTATAGTGTAGTGTAGTGTAGTATAGTATAATTTATAGTATAGTATAGTATAGTATAGTATAGTATAGTATAGTATAGTATAGTATCGTATAGTATAGTGTAGTGTAGTATAGTATAGTGTAGTATAGTATAGTATAGTATAGTATAGTATAGTGTAGTATAGTATAATTTATAGTATAGTATAGTATAGTATAGTATAGTATAGTATAGTATAGTATAGTATAGTATAGTATAGTATAGTATAGCATAGTTTAGTTCAGTATAGTTTTGTTGTTGAACAGGGTTGTTGGAGTAAGCGTTTCATTGTCCTTGTTGCACATAAATACATCTCTTGAAACCATTATGGTGTGCTTGTATAATCCTTGTGGCCACTCAAAGTGCTCTGGTAATTCATGCCTCACATTCACACAAAGGCACATAGACCTCTGGTAGGAGGTCAGAGGTCGATGCAAGGCAGCTGCCAGCTCAGTGGGATCAGGAACACTCTAGTCACCCTGGGACAGCTCATTAGCATAAATAACATACATGTACCGACCATTTATATTGGCTGAGTCCAATGACAACAATGAAAAAACGCTATGCATATGTCCACTCAAATTTGGGGACAGCACCACAAAATGGTGATGCCCTGACTAGTGCACTTTCTAGTGAACTACTTCAGACATGGCAAATCTCATCTTCTCATCATCCATCTTACTTCCCTGTAAATATTGTTAAGTGTACTGTTTGGACCCAAGAGCGCGACCCAATCAACCAGGCGATATAGGTTCTGTTTACAGATTGAATACATAAACAAGACATCTCAGGCAATACTTAAATGGAGGAATGAGTGTCATCAGAGTGAAAGGGGCTGTAGCAGGCGGGTTCGGTGGTGATAGACAGGCCAGGGGTCATAGAGAGAGGAATCGGCATCTGGAAGGAGGTTGAAGATGGCGGGATCGGCATCATAGCAGGCGAGGGTCATAGATGAATAGATGATCGAAAGACAGATTATTAGAGTGCTGGAAGCGAGGCTGGGTGAAAAGCTGGGGTTTGTGTAAGGGAAGAGCAGGTGAGTGATTGAACCAATTAGCAGTAAAACAGAAACGGGATAGACTGAAGCTAAAAGGAGGGTGATCCTACCTAACAGGTGGGATCCCCCTAGTGGGCGTGACACAATATCTACAATAAGGCGTGTTATGCCTGATGGAGGAGTCGGCATTTAGAGACTTCTGGACAACTCATTATAGACCGGAACCGGATCGCAAGTAAGTCACAGGCCGCTCGCCCCTGCAAGGCCAGCCCAGCTTTTGTCTTGGGAAGGAAATCGATTTTCTGCAGTGGCCCCAGAAATGTATAAATGGCCATTTTCAACAGAAAGACTTTTAATAAGGAGCACTTCTTATCTCCAGCAGTTAGGAGGGTGGCTTAATATGCCACACTTTTTTTAAATGAAATAATGGTGTGTGTGTGTGTGTGTATTTTTGTGTGTGTGTGTGTGTGTGTGTGTGTGCCCAAGATCACACTGTGTGTGTGTGTGTGTGTGTGTGTGTGTGTGTGTGTGTCATTCAGAAGATACAGTCCTGCAACAGTATACAAGTGTGTACATCGTTGTGCAGTATTCATTTTGAGTGTTTGAGTTGTGTCCTTGGTTTTTATGTTTCTCTCTAGGAGGATATGCTCATGTGTTTTGTGTTTCTGTATGATCCAGTGATGTGTCTTAAGTGCACCTGGAGAGTGGTGTTTGTAACCATAGGATTGTAACTTGCTGATGGAGAGAGAGAGACATGTCTTTACTGGTCATAAAGCAGCGATACTGCTTTAATGTTCCATTGTGTATAATCCGTCAGACAGAAGAGGATGAAAGGCGGTTGATTGTTGTTCTTCCGTTTGGTGATCAAGCTGTTAGTGTTCCGCACACACACACACACACACACACACACACCACACACACACACACACACACACACACACACACACACCACACACACACACACACACACACACACACACACACACACACACACACACACACACACACACACACCGCACACACACACACACACACACCACACACACACACACACACACACACACACACACACACACACACACACACACACACACACACACACACACACACACACACACACACACACACACACACACACACACACACACACACACACACACACACACACACACACACACACACACACACACACCACACACACCACACACACACACACACACACACACACACACACACACACACACACACACACACACACACACACACACCACACACACACACACACACACACCACACACACACACACACACACACACACACACACACACACACACACACCACACACACACACACACACACCACACCACACACACACACACACACACACACACACCACACACACACACACACACACCACACACACACACACACACACACACACCACACACACACACACACACACACACACACACACACCACACACACACACACACACACACACACACACACACACACACACCACACACACACACACACACACACCACACACACACACACACACACACACACACACACACACCACACACACACACACACACACACACACACACACACACACACACACCACACACACACACACACACACACACACACACACACACACACACACACACACACACACACACACACACACACATACACACACACACACACACACACACACACACACACACACACACATACACACACACATACATACACACACACACACACACACACACACACACACACACACACACACACACACACACACACCACACACACACACACACACACACACACACACACACACACACACACACACACACACACACACACACAAAGACACACACACACACACACACATACACACACACACACACACACACACACACATACACAACACTGAAAATTAGACAATTGCTGTGCAATGGTGGAAATATCAAGTGTGTTTACAAATGTATTGATTGAGTGTTCAATTCCATGATGTTGAGCCAATTCAAAACACAGTGCATAGGATGATATGATAGGAAGAGCTTCCCTGTTTAAACAGTTTGGTTAGTGAATACTGATTTGGGAAGTGAATACTGATTTGGTTAGTGAATAGTGATTTGGTTAGTGAATACTGATTTGGTTAGTGAATACTGATTCGGGAAGTGAATACTGATTTTTTTAGTGAATACTGATTTGGTTAGTGAATACTGACTTGGTTAGTGAATACTGATTTGGTTAGTGAATACTGATTTGGTTAGTGAATACTGATTTGGTTAGTGAATAGTGATTCGGGAAGTGAATACTGATTTGGTTAGTGAATACTGATTTGGGAAGTGAATACTGATTTGAGAAGTGAATACTGATTTGGTTAGTGAATAGTGATTGGTTCGTAAATAGTAATTGGTAAGTGAATACTGATTGGTTAATGAATACTGGTTGGTTAGTGAACACTGATTGGTAAGTATATACTGGTCGGTTTCAGCTGCTTCACCTCCATGAGAAGCTACAGTGAACTCTCCCCAGGGGGATCAGGACCACGGACAGCACCCAGGTTTGCAGCAGCAGCAGTTGCTGCAAACCTGGGCGCTGTCTATGGCCCAGCTGCTGATCTCTGTGGAGAGATCACTGTAGCTTCTCATGGGTCTATATGCAATGTTGTATTCTAGATGCCCTCATCCACACATACTGTATATGATGGGAGCATGATGATGCCCAAGGATCAGGGTTATATGTTTTAAGATATGGTCATTGGTCATTCTTTGTGTCAATCTACAATAATTCCTGATCAGGTCAATTCATAGTGGGTTACTAATTAGCTATACACTTTAACACTAGCTGAGCAAAATAGCCAATAAGTAGCTTGATGGTGGTTTAGTGGTGAATTGCATAAATGTTTAAAGAAGCCCCCGTGATGCTCGGGAGGTGTGCTTTTCACCTATAAGGCGGTGATTAAATTGCCATGTTCAATCTCCTGAAGAGTGACTATAGCCTGCATGCTGGGGAATAGGATCATTACATCACAGCCCAATGCGGGTCCTGGGGTTTGGCGAGGGAGGCCCTGACACACCAGTACCCAGGCTTATTAAAACACAGCCTCCAGTCGGGTCGCTTAGGAAAAGTATTTATACCTGGGCCTTGTAAATAGAAGTAACAAAGCTACGGTTAGAGGGAAGCAGCATCAGTACATGGAGATATAAACACCAGAGGTGTATTTGTATTCAATACATTTTACCACAACCACACAGCAATAACATTTGAAACAAATAAGAAATGTTTTTTTTTGGTGAAGGTGTCAACACTCATTCAAGGATAAAAATACAGATTGAGAATAAAAAGGCCAAACATTTATATATACACAGCGTATGCAAGTAAACAAATAACACCTACACAGCAAGCACAACTAGCCAAGTTATTTCTGTCCTGAAGGGATACACACTCCTATTGAATAAAGCGTGTGAGAGTGTGTGTGCCTGTCGTTCTCTGTGCATTCACGCGTGTGTGTGTGTGTGTGTGTGTGTGTGTGTGTGTGTGTCTGTGCGTGCTCTGTGTGTGTGTGTGTGCGTCTGCCATGTGTGTGTGTGTTCATGTGGCTACCGTATTGTGTGGGTGTGTGCCTGTGTGTGTGTCTGCCGTGCGTGAGTGTGTGTGTGTGTGTGTGTGTGTGTGTGTGTGTGTGTCTGCCATGCTTGTGTGTGTGTGTGTGTGTGTGTGTGTGTGTGTGTGTGTGTGTCTGCCATGCTTGTGTGTGTATGTGTGTGTGTGTGCGACACAGGAAGGGTGTTTTGTATGTTTAACAGCCCCTCAAGGCCACTGACTGCGTAAGAGATTTATTTGAGTCATTTTTCTTCTTCTTCTTCTTCTTCTTCTTCTTCTTCTTCTTCTTCTTCTTCTTCTTCTTCTTCTTCTTCTTCTTCTTCTTCTTCTTCTTCTTCTTCTTCTTCTTCTTCTTCTTCTTCTTCTTCTTCTTCTTCTTCTTCTTCTTCTTCTTCTTTATTTGATACAGACCCCAACAAATGTCCCATCGTGATTTTCAGAGAGGTTTTTCAGTGAAATGAAAATTGTGATGCAAAAATGATCATTCCCACTAATAGTGAACCATATCACAGTTGCAATATATGTCACAATCACCGCAATAAGATTTGTTTCTACTAGCTTTTTCAGCCCTAGAAGCAAGCATGGTTCCCTGACTAGGGACCCTCATGCCGAGTGGCTGACAGGTAAAAGCTGCACCTGAGCCCCGCCTCTGCTCTCGAGGTCATCAAGCAAAGCAGGGCTCCTGAGTTCCTTGGAGCACACCACGCCACCACTTAAGTTATACATCTAAATCTAGGTCCCTATACATCTGTTCATCCGCATGGGTGGCTTCCTCCCACATAGTTGGACCGGACACAGCTGGATGGGACAAAGCTGGACGGGACAAAGCTGGACTTGGACACAGCTGGACTGGACAGGGATGTGGCAGTGCTCTACTCTTGGCTCTGGGAGGACCGTGGTCTGAATGCAGGATGACAGGTAAAAACGTGCTGACCTTCTTCACCACATAGGAAAAGAAGACAGTATGATGTTAACTGTGTGGGCAAAGGGTTCACTTCTCCCAGCTCAGAGCGCATTCCTTGCCTCCTCCATCATGTCCTGGAAAGATGGGTTAAGGCATTTCCCTCTTTGGCTTCTGCGAGGTTACCTGATCTGTTAATCAAGTTTCATAAAAATTACATATTTTTTCTTTTTCTTTCAATAAGGGACAGGTTGACTCAAATATTGATGTCCTCTTTTTACAAGAGACTCACAGCGATGTTTTTAATGAGACGGACTGGAAGAAGGAGTGGGAGGGGGAAGTCATTTTAAGCCACAACACCTCTCTCAGTGGGGGGGTGGGCTTCCTCCTCTCCAAGTCTTTTAAGCCTGTCTCACTGGAGGTCGAGCATTTTAATAAAAGCACGGTTTGACCTTTTTACAGTGGTTTTTGTAAATGTGTATGCTCCAACAAACGGTACAGAGAGGAAGGTGTTTTTACTCAAAGTTAATGATGTTTTAAACGGTTGTGCCACGGAGGATTTTTTATTCTTGGGTGGGGATTTTAATTGTACAGAAAATGCATTTTTAGATCGCAACCATGCAGCATCCAGCATCCCAGCATGCTCTGAGGCAGCTGGTCCACTCCCACAGCCTGGTGGATGTATGGAGAAGGATGCACGCAGACAACAGGCAGTACACCTGGTCCCACATCAGGGAGAATAGAATTTCTTCAGCTAGGTTAGATCGTTTTTATTGTTTTAAGCATCATTTTAACACTTTTAAATTGTGCAGTATATCACCTACTGGTTTTACGGATCATTCTTTGCTTTTATGTGATGTTTTTATTAGAAATGTTTTACCCAGAAGTGCATATTGGCATTTTAACTCGGTTTTAATATTTGATAAACATTTTAAAGAGGCCCTTATTTATTTTTGGAGTGTTTTTAGGCAGAGGAAGGGAGATTTTAGCAGTCTTAGGCAGTGGTGGGACCATGGTAAGACCGAGATAAGGTTACTCTGCCAACAGCACACCCTCAATGTCACACAAGACATCATTAGGTCTATGAAAGACCTGGAGAGTGATATAGTGGAACTAGAAACAATACGTGAGACCACAGGAGATCGAGGATATATTGAAATCCTCAAAGAGAAAAAGATGGCTTTAGCCAACCTGCTGGATGTAAGTAAGTTCAGGGTGCACTAGTGAGGTCCCGGTTTTTAAACATAAATGAGATGGATGCTCCCACTAGCTTCTTCTTCGGCCTGGAAAAAAAGAATGGGCAGAGGCGAGTGATCCACTCGCTGCTGTCAGGCACAGGGCAATAAATAACAGAGCCAAGCCAGATCAGGAGGCGAGCTGTGAGTTTTTATTCCACCCTATACACAAGTGAGTATGAGGAGGGGGAAACTCTGTCCGAGGGGTTCTGTAATGGACTACCTCAGGTCTCCGAGGAGGCCAACTCACAGCCAGGAGTTGCAGACTGCCCTGCAAGGCATGCAGGGACGGCGGGCTCCTGGTATCGATGGCCTCTCCGTGGAGTTTTATAGAGCCTACTGGGACGTCTTGTCAAATGACCTTCTAGACGTTTTTAATGAGAGTCTGGCCTCTGGCTCTATGCCAGTGTCCTGCAGGAGAGCGGTGATCACACTGCTCCCAAAAAAGGAAACCTGCAGGACATCAAGAACTGGCGCCCTGTGTCTCTGCTGTGTGTGGATTACAAACTTCTGTCCAAGGCTTTGGCCACCAGGCTGGGGAGGGCTGTGGAGCAGGTCATCCACCGGGACCAGACCTACTGTGTGCCCGGCAGGTCCATGGTGGATAATGTCCACCTAATTCGAGATGTTTTGGAGGTCTCCAGCTCATTGGACATTAATACTGGTCTGATTTCTCTAGATCAGGAAAAGGCTTTCGACCGCGTTGAGCACAGCTTCCTCTGGAAAGTAATGGAGAAGTTTGGGTTCAGCGCTGGTTTCATAGCCAAGATCAAGGTGTTGTATAATAACATTGAGAGTGTGCTGAAGTTCAACGGTGGGTTGTGTGCTCCTTTTAGAGTGTGTAGAGGGGTCCGGCAGGGCTGTGCTCTGTCTGGCATGCCCTATGCACTCTCCCTAGAACCCCTCCTCAACTAAATACGCTCGAAACTGGTTTTAATGGAAACATGGTTTTATCAGTGTATGCAGATGATGTTGTTGTTTTTGTTAGGGACCAGACTGACATAGACGTTTTAGTTGACATCGTGAGGGAGTTTAGTTCAGCATCGGCAGCGAGGGTGAATTGGAAGAAAAGTGAGACCCTCGCTGTCGGTGAGTGGAGTGGCGGTCTCCCAGTTCTTCCCCAGAACATGGTCTGGAGAAAGGATGGTTTCAAGTACCTGGTTGTGTTCTTGGGGAAGGGAATTGTAGTCCTGAAGAACTGGGAGGACGTCACAGAAAAGATAGCTTTCCAAGTGGAAATGGCTGCTCCCTCAGATGTCTTTTAAAGGGAGTGTTGGTTTTAAATAACCTTGTGGCATCCCAACTGTGGCACCGTCTTACCTGTGTGGACCCTCCCTCAGGGCTACTTGCCCAAATACAAAAAAAATTGGTGAATTTTTTTGGGAGGGTCTACACTGGGTGCCACAGGGGGTGCTGTTTTTATCTAGAGAGGAGGGGGGACAGGGCCTTATCCACCTGGCCAGCCGAATAGCCACTTTTAGGATAACATTTTTACAGAGATATCTGACCGGCCCGGCTGATTTGGTGTGGAGAGATGTGAGCAGCTGCATTCTCAGACGCGTGAGTAACCTGGGGCTGGATGCTGCTCTGTTTTTAACAGATTAAAGTTAAGTGGGCTACCTCCTTTTTATCAGGGTGTTTTTAAGTCTTGGGCCCTTTTTAACCATAAAAGGTGTCCAAAGACTGACTCTCTGTACTGGTTGTTGAGAGATCCAAGACCCTGTGCCTTCAGCAGCTGAGGAAAAGAGACCGCTAAGGAGCTACGGACAGGGAGGAGCCAGGCCGGACCCAGCAGACCCGTTCCCGGAGATCTACCTGAGCCCAGGGCTCGGAGAACTGACCGGCCCCCTGCTCAAGGTCGCAAATTCTGGAAAAATGACAATACACAGAGCTGATAGGAGAACAATTTACATGAACATTGTAAAAGCGACCAACAAGAATGTGCTGAAGGACAGGGCCTCCACTGTGTGGAGCACCAGACTGGGTGCAGGAAGCGGACCAGGCCCACAGTGGAGGATTTTATACAAACCTCCCATAAAAAAACGTACTGCCGACCTCCAGTAGAGAATTTTACACGGTGCCATTGCCTGCAATTCCTTTATCTCCACTATTAATCCTGCGGTTTTTAACAAGTGTCCATTTTGTGGTTTTAGAGAGACTGTTTTCCATGTTTTTACAGAGTGCAAGAGACTCACGGGTTTCTTCTCTCTTTTAACATGGGTTTTTAATGTTTTTGGTATAGTTTTTACCGAGAGTGTTTTTATCATGGGAGCTCCAGACAAAAAAGCAAAGAAAGAAAAGTGGCAGCTCCTGAACTACCTCTCGGGTGAAGCGAAGATGGCCATTTATTTGAGTAGGAAGAACAGAATAGAAAATAGGAAAGGGGAAGAGGCAAAAGCGATCTGGCTGTGCAACATAAGAGTTTTTAAGTTTTTAAGACCTAGGTTTTAATGTACTATTTTGAGTGATTTGTTTTCTTTGTTGTTCTGTTGTTGTTTTTTTGTTTATTTTTGTTTTTGTTTTTGCACAATGAAGCACTTTATTTGATCACAATTGATCTAGTGTAAATAAAGTGTTTTTGCAAAAGTCAAAAAGTCTCAAAAAGTCAAAATCCTTTATGTGCAGACCAAGCAATTGGGGGGGCGTGTCTGAAGCCATTTATAGTCAGTTGGGGGCGTGGTCAGAAGGCTCAGGCATGTAATAATAATAATTATTAGAATTTGTCAGTGTACAGCACTGTACACTGTACAGTACAGCGAAAGGATTCTCTGCTTTTAACCCATCCTAGTATTAGGAGCAGTGGGCAGCTATTTATACAGCGGCCGGGGAGCAGTGTAGGAGGTGCCTTGCTCAAGGGCACAGAACTTACCCACTGAGCTACTGCCTGTGCACACAATGTCGGGACGATTGTAAGATGTGTGATGGAAAAAACAAGTGGGTACAGCCAAACATGGGGGAGTATAAATCAGAACGAGTGTAGATGGATGAATGTTTCCTGATTTGTGTGTACAGATGTTTACACCTCAATATACAGTGTTTTAAATTGTACATATGATGATAGTTGTAGACATATGATAATAGTTGTATACATATCCATGTCCATTTGTCTGTTTACAATCCAGCAGCAACATTGTCCATACATGCAGAACTGGATACTGGTACTTTATTTATTGGAAGGATTTGGAGATTCACTTCATTCGTGCCATAATTCCCTTTGGTCTGCACCGTGTATAAGTACAGTATATCTATTTTAATGGCGTAATAAACATTTAAAATGAAGCTCATAAATAGGTAATAAAATCAAATTGGATAATGTTTGGAGAGAAAAGTATTGAAATAATAGTGTATGGATATGCTCATACTCCAACACACACACACAAACACACACACACACACACACAAAATGAGAGATAAACGTATCCAAAATCCTATCACACTGTAATCTTATGTCCCTTGATTATTGTCGTGGCCAAAATCCTTTCTGAATTGTCTCAGAATTCCTATTTATTAGTTAATTTTGTTGGCCACGTATGAGAGCTTAGGGCTGGGAAGCAGTGTTTGTGTTTGTTTAGGTAAAAGAAAATCCAATGGTCGTCGTGAGTTCCTGATCTTCAAAGTTTATTGCCAAAAAACGAAAAGAATGTACGAAAACCAAATGAACTCTCCACCCTGAGGCTGCGGTTGCGGTCAATTCCGGTAGTGCTGCTGCCTGGCTGCTCTCGCCCCGCCACGCCCCGTACCTCCCACTTTAAACTCAAGCCCCGCCCTCACCACCTGAGCAAGGCGCACCTCTTGCTGAAAAAGAGAAGAGGCATGAATCAAACTTGCAGATAGATCGACAATAGAAACAAAAAAACTGATTAAAGAGGTTTGGAGCAAGACTGTGTGTGTGTGTGTGTGTGTGTGTGTGTGTGTGTGTGTGTGTGTGTGTGTGTGTGTGTGTGTGGTGTGTGTGTGTGTGTGTGTGTGTGTGTGTGTGTGTGTGTGTGTGTGTTGTGTGTGTGTGTGTGTGTGTGTGTGTGTGTGTGTGTGTGTGTGTGTGTGTGTGTGTGTGTGTGTGTGTGT
>CM051001.1:3542239-3544739 GCA_027704905.1 Muraenolepis orangiensis | reverse complement strand
GTCTTGAGTCTCTTGCGGAAGCTGGCGAGGGACTCTGCCGTCCTGACATGAGACGGGAGTTCATTCCACCACTGTGGGGCCAGAGCTGTGAAGAGCTGGGTCTTGGACGAGCGATGTTTGGTTGACCTTAGTGAAGGTCGAACAAGTCGCCTGGCAGAAGTTGAGCGGAGCGCTCTGGCTGGGATGTAGGGTTTGACCAACGCCTGGAGGTAGGCCGGGGCAGTTCCATTGACTGCCCTAAAGGTCAGCACCAGAGTCTTGAATTTGATGCGAGCATTTACCGGAAGCCAGTGGAGATCACGGAAGAGAGGGGTCACGTGGGAGAATTTCGGTAGGTTGAATACCAGGCGTGCTGCTGCGTTCTGGATGCGTTGGAGGGGCTTGGTTGCAGAGGCGGGGAGTCCCGCCAGGAGAGAGTTGCAGTAGTCGAGGCGGGTGATGACGAGTGCTTGGACCAGGATCTGCGCCGCTTCACGTGTGAGGAAGGGCCGGATCCTGCGGATGTTGTAGAGGGCAATTCTGCAAGATCGGGCCACCGCGGTGACGTTGGCATTGCAGGACAGCTGGTCATCTACCACCACACCAAGGTCTCTTGTTGTGGTTGAGGGGGAGACTTGGGTGTTCTCGATGGTGACCAGTAGGTCCATCTGAGGGCAGTCTTTCCCCGGTATGAAGAGGAGCTCAGTCTTGTCAAGGTTGAGCTTCAGGTGGTTGGCGGCTGTCCATCTGCTGATGTCGGCCAGGCATTTCGAGATGCGTGTTGCTATTTGGGTTTCTGAGGGGGGAAAGGAGAGAAACAGTTGAGTGTCATCTGCATAGCAGTGATAGGAGAAGCCATG
Source organism: Muraenolepis orangiensis (assembly GCA_027704905.1). NCBI lineage: Eukaryota > Metazoa > Chordata > Actinopteri > Gadiformes > Muraenolepididae > Muraenolepis > Muraenolepis orangiensis. Next base: position 3,543,900 of record CM051001.1, on the reverse strand, counting down.
AGATGCGATTACAGAGCCTAGCGATTTAGTGTAAAGAGAAAACAGAAGGGGTCCCAATACTGAGCCTTGAGGAACTCCGGTGTCCAGGGTGCAGGGTTTGGACAGGGAACCGTTCCATGTGACCTGATAAGTCCGATCTGCAAGGTAGGAGGTGAACCAGGATAACGCAGTTCCAGCGATTCCAAGCTCGGCGAGAGTGGAGAGGAGGATCTGGTGGTTCACTGTGTCGAACGCCGCAGACAGGTCGAGAAGGATCAGTACCGATGAGAGGGACGAGCTTCTGGCATCACGAAGTTTACCACTGCACAGCGCCCCCTGCTGACGACCGTTACACTAAAAGTTTCCATCTCCCCCCTGGTTCTCTTTCTCTGCATCCAGTTTGCTGTATGTCTCTCTCTCTCTCTCTCTCTCTCTCTCTCTCTCTCTCTCTCTCTCTCTCTCTCTCTCTCTCTCTCTCTCTCTCTCTCTCTCTCTCAATTGCTTTCCATTTGTAAATCAAGGAAATGGTTAAGATGGTTTCTACCGTTCCACCAAGATTTAAGATTTTTGTTTTTGCCATAGGCCACCAAGTACAATAGACATACATTTTCTAAAACACAAAACAAATACTGTACACAATAAAAATAACCATAACATTGCCTATGCTTGTGTTTTTGGAGGACTTCAGAACCATGGAGTACCGTGGAGGACCGTGGAGTACCGGACCGCAGATTAGCATTCGGTGGCCGTCGTTCTCCAATACATGGAGAACATACATCCTGAACATGGAAGGGGGTTCAAAGACAGTTGTACAGAGACACCATAACACCTGTAGACCTGCTCCCAACACCGCAACAGGAAGACACAATGAGATGAGAGTTGCCAGCAATTTCACACTATCTATTCCTCTATTTTTAACAAAACACAAAACCAAAACACACCGGCAGGATACATTCTAATCTTGGCTTGTGTACACACTCACACTCACACACACACACACACACACACACACACACACACACACACACACACACACACACACACACACACACACACACACACACACACGTATACATACACACACACACACGTATACATACACACACACACACACACACACACACACACACACACACACACACACACACACACACACACACACACAAACAAACGCGGCTATACACAGAGATTCCTCGGGACGTCCACATGGACATGACGTGTTCCAGGCGTTCTGTGTAGGAGCAGCAGTATTGCAGGTTAATGTATTGGTTTTGGCGTGCAGGACTGGGCACTTCACCTCCTCTACACACACACCCTCTCCCTCTCTCCCCGTGCTCCTGGCACACACTGGAGCAGCATCAATTCTCATTTTCCCTGGATGAGTACAGTCGGTCAGTCGAGTGTGTGTGTGTGTGTGTGTGTGTGTGTGTGTGTGTGTGTGTGCGTGCGTGCGTGCGTGCGTGCGTGCGTGCGTGCGTGCGTGTGTGTGCGTGTATGTGTGTGTGCGTGTGTGCGTGTATGTGTGTGTATGTGTGTGTGTGTGTATGTGCGCGTGTGTGTGCATGTATGTGCGTGTGTGTGTGTGTGTGTATGCGTGTGTGTGCGGGTATGTGTGTGTATGTGTGTGTGTGTGTGTATGTGTGTGTGTGTGTGTGTGTGTGTGTATGTGTGTGTGTGTGTAT
>CM051001.1:3524739-3534739 GCA_027704905.1 Muraenolepis orangiensis | reverse complement strand
ACGCTGTATCGAGCCTATGCAGGTATGTTTATCATTTTTATTAATTTCATCACTTATTGTGTAGTTTTTTTTAGAACATGGGCATAATATTAAAACCTTCAGATGGTGCTTTACTGATTTAATTGACTGATGAATGGTTCCTGTTACTTGTGTTTGTAGGACCCCTTCCTGACCCTGCAGTGCTGTCCTTAGGGGCCAACCTACGACACCTTCAACCACAACCTGGAATATGCAAGATCTTGTGTGGCCTGTTAGGCCTATATCACGTTAGATTAGAACGCCGGAAGTACCCGTTAAAAATCGCTGAAGCAGTGTATCCCAAGTTCCGGTTAATGCATTCAGCTTGGCATTCACCATGGTGGACAGTTATTGCTGGACAACATCGCTGCATAACCTTCCAAAAGTCGGTCCAGACGATGTGGTTCAACTAGTGAATGAACACTCTTCAGTGAAGAAGTCTAAATCCGAATCATACAATTCCCCGACATTGTCTTGTGGCTCTATCTGGATATATCGCCATATAACACATACATTTACATTTCATTTAGTTATATTTTGTTTATACTAGTTTATTTTGTTGTTATTTCGTTTTTAGGTATTAGTATACTTTGTGTGCATTTATTCCCCCTGTCTCAACTGTTGCACCTTAATTTCCCTCCGGATAAATAAAGTCATCTTGAATCTTGAATAACGAAGGTGATTTTGTGTAGAAGCAGAGGTATGCCTATGTATATAATATAGGCGATTTATTTGATGGATTTCAATGTACCTTTTCATTTACGTGTTAATATGTAGTGTGCAGCTGTATATTTTCTAAAAGGGAATGCCTGTTATTCTTGTGAATATGAGTTGTCTTAAAATAAAAGTGCTTGTGACATACTTGTGGCATTGAGTTAAAACCGAATTTGTATAAAATACCTATAGATAGAGATATGTATATCTATATATATATATATATATATAGATGGAGATATGTATATATCTATATATATCGTATATCGCGACGCAGCCAAAAAATACCGGGTTTTGGTCCGTATCGCCCAGCCCTACTTTTGGGACCAGTGCTTTAAATCACACACATACCCGACAATATGTGGCTCTATTCGGATGAGAGATGGAGTGTGTGTGGGGGTCAGGACCAGTGCTTTTAATCACACACATACCCGACATTATTAGCCTATTCCGCCCACCTTTCGAGACGTATATGCTCTCCTTGTCAAAGTGCAAACTGCAGACATACGCGCTACCCCTGAGAACATGAAACGAGGGACCTTCATCCTTATCAGCCTTACACAAGACTTGCGGAGGAGTTTGTCTTTGGGTAATGGTGTAAACGGAGGTAGGGCTGTCTTTGTTTAGACGTTGAGCAGCCGGTACACTACAGTAACAGAGAGGAGAGGAGGCGGCCACAGTTTGTCCCGTATCTGGGGTAACTACCGGAAGAAAGAGTACACTGCTCACGGCTCCGGAAGCAGGAAGTGTGATAAAGGCCTATTGTTGACAGGCATGTGTGTGCGCTGTCAGCGCACGTGGCTTGGCGACGCCCCCTGCCAACCACCGTAACTGTGACACTTTGGCCATTAGTGATCTAACCACCAAGTGTTGTCTAATTGTGTCAATCTTTTTTTGAGTTGTCTTGCTAACAGACAAACAAGAGAAACAAGCAAACAAACAGGGGTATACATAACCTCCTCCCGTCTTTGATGGCGGAGATAACAATGCACAATGTCTCAATAAAGGCTTTCATCTATGTACTAAAATACAGGGAGATGGCGAACCCTTATCTCAAACTCTAAAGACTTTGACTGATTAAGTCATCCATTATTAGTCTAAATACAATCCCAACGCGGATGTAATTAAGAATAAATTGGTTGAGTGGAATCAAAATAGACTCAGACCTCTTCAGGGTTCGGTCTGATCCCTCCCACACCGCATTACAACCTGGTCTCCATCTCCTCTGCCCGCCTGTCCATGTGCTCCTCCTCCTCCAGAGCTGACTTTGTCCTTACGTTCACAGAGTCATTAAGTCATCCACAGAGGGCTGTGTGTGCGTGTGCATGTGTACGTGTGTGTGTGTGTGTGTGTGTGTGTGTGTATCGTGTGTGTGTGTATCGTGTGTGTGTCATATGATGACAGTGTAGGTCTAGATAGTGATCTCAGTCAATCTAATAGAGCTCAGATGCCACACAAAACAGATGAAGTGAGAGCACACACACACAAACACACACACACACACACACACACACACACACACACACACACACACACACACACACACACACACACACACACACACACACACACACACACACACACACACACACACACACACAGTCTTGCTCCAAACCTCTTTAATCAGTTTTTTTGTTTCTATTGTCGATCTATCTGCAAGTTTGATTCATGCCTCTTCTCTTTTTCAGCAAGAGGTGCGCCTTGCTCATGTGGTGAGGGCGGGGCTTGAGTTTAAAGTGGGAGGTACGGGGCGTGGCGGGGCGAGAGCAGCCAGGCAGCAGCACTACCGGAATTGACCGCAACCGCAGCCTCAGGGTGGAGAGTTCATTTGGTTTTCGTACATTCTTTTCGTTTTTCGCAATAAACTTTGAAGATCAGGAACTCACGACGACCATTGGATTTTCTTTTACCTAAACAAACACAAACACTGCTTCCCAGCCCTAAGCTCTCATACGTGGCCAACAAAATTAACTAATAAATAGGAATTTCTGAGACAATTCAGAAAGGATTTTGGCCACGACAATAATCAAGGGACATAAGATTACAGTGTGATAGGATTTTGGATACGCTTATCTCTCATTTTGTGTGTGTGTGTGTGTGTGTTTGTGTGTGTGTGTTGGAGTATGAGCATATCCATACACTATTATTTCAATACTTTCTCTCCAACATTATCCAATTTGATTTTATTACCTATTTTATGAGCTTCATTTTAAATGTTTATTACGCCATTAAAATAGATATACTGTACTTATACACGGTGCAGACCAAAGGGAATTATGGCACGAATGAAGTGAATCTCCAAATCCTTCCAATAAATAAAGTACCAGTATCCAGTTCTGCATGTATGGACAATGTTGCTGCTGGATTGTAAACAGACAAATGGACATGGATATGTATACAACTATTATCATATGTCTACAACTATCATCATATGTACAATTTAAAACACTGTATATTGAGGTGTAAACATCTGTACACACAAATCAGGAAACATTCATCCATCTACACTCGTTCTGATTTATACTCCCCCATGTTTGGCTGTACCCACTTGTTTTTTCCATCACACATCTTACAATCGTCCCGACATTGTGTGCACAGGCAGTAGCTCAGTGGGTAAGTTCTGTGCCCTTGAGCAAGGCACCTCCTACACTGCTCCCCGGCCGCTGTATAAATAGCTGCCCACTGCTCCTAATACTAGGATGGGTTAAAAGCAGAGAATCCTTTCGCTGTACTGTACAGTGTACAGTGCTGTACACTGACAAATTCTAATAATTATTATTATTACATGCCTGAGCCTTCTGACCACGCCCCCAACTGACTATAAATGGCTTCAGACACGCCCCCCCAATTGCTTGGTCTGCACATAAAGGATTTTGACTTTTTGAGACTTTTTGACTTTTGCAAAAACACTTTATTTACACTAGATCAATTGTGATCAAATAAAGTGCTTCATTGTGCAAAAACAAAAAACAAAAATAAACCAAAAAACAACAACAGAACAACAAAGAAAACAAATCACTCAAAATAGTACATTAAAACCTAGGTCTTAAAAACTTAAAAACTCTTATGTTGCACAGCCAGATCGCTTTTGCCTCTTCCCCTTTCCTATTTTCTATTCTGTTCTTCCTACTCAAATAAATGGCCATCTTCGCTTCACCCGAGAGGTAGTTCAGGAGCTGCCACTTTTCTTTCTTTGCTTTTTTGTCTGGAGCTCCCATGATAAAAACACTCTCGGTAAAAACTATACCAAAAACATTAAAAACCCATGTTAAAAGAGAGAAGAAACCCGTGAGTCTCTTGCACTCTGTAAAAACATGGAAAACAGTCTCTCTAAAACCACAAAATGGACACTTGTTAAAAACCGCAGGATTAATAGTGGAGATAAAGGAATTGCAGGCAATGGCACCGTGTAAAATTCTCTACTGGAGGTCGGCAGTACGTTTTTTTATGGGAGGTTTGTATAAAATCCTCCACTGTGGGCCTGGTCCGCTTCCTGCACCCAGTCTGGTGCTCCACACAGTGGAGGCCCTGTCCTTCAGCACATTCTTGTTGGTCGCTTTTACAATGTTCATGTAAATTGTTCTCCTATCAGCTCTGTGTATTGTCATTTTTCCAGAATTTGCGACCTTGAGCAGGGGGCCGGTCAGTTCTCCGAGCCCTGGGCTCAGGTAGATCTCCGGGAACGGGTCTGCTGGGTCCGGCCTGGCTCCTCCCTGTCCGTAGCTCCTTAGCGGTCTCTTTTCCTCAGCTGCTGAAGGCACAGGGTCTTGGATCTCTCAACAACCAGTACAGAGAGTCAGTCTTTGGACACCTTTTATGGTTAAAAAGGGCCCAAGACTTAAAAACACCCTGATAAAAAGGAGGTAGCCCACTTAACTTTAATCTGTTAAAAACAGAGCAGCATCCAGCCCCAGGTTACTCACGCGTCTGAGAATGCAGCTGCTCACATCTCTCCACACCAAATCAGCCGGGCCGGTCAGATATCTCTGTAAAAATGTTATCCTAAAAGTGGCTATTCGGCTGGCCAGGTGGATAAGGCCCTGTCCCCCCTCCTCTCTAGATAAAAACAGCACCCCCTGTGGCACCCAGTGTAGACCCTCCCAAAAAAATTCACCAATTTTTTTTGTATTTGGGCAAGTAGCCCTGAGGGAGGGTCCACACAGGTAAGACGGTGCCACAGTTGGGATGCCACAAGGTTATTTAAAACCAACACTCCCTTTAAAAGACATCTGAGGGAGCAGCCATTTCCACTTGGAAAGCTATCTTTTCTGTGACGTCCTCCCAGTTCTTCAGGACTACAATTCCCTTCCCCAAGAACACAACCAGGTACTTGAAACCATCCTTTCTCCAGACCATGTTCTGGGGAAGAACTGGGAGACCGCCACTCCACTCACCGACAGCGAGGGTCTCACTTTTCTTCCAATTCACCCTCGCTGCCGATGCTGAACTAAACTCCCTCACGATGTCAACTAAAACGTCTATGTCAGTCTGGTCCCTAACAAAAACAACAACATCATCTGCATACACTGATAAAACCATGTTTCCATTAAAACCAGTTTCGAGCGTATTTAGTTGAGGAGGGGTTCTAGGGAGAGTGCATAGAGCATGCCAGACAGAGCACAGCCCTGCCGGACCCCTCTACACACTCTAAAAGGAGCACACAACCCACCGTTGAACTTCAGCACACTCTCAATGTTATTATACAACACCTTGATCTTGGCTATGAAACCAGCGCTGAACCCAAACTTCTCCATTACTTTCCAGAGGAAGCTGTGCTCAACGCGGTCGAAAGCCTTTTCCTGATCTAGAGAAATCAGACCAGTATTAATGTCCAATGAGCTGGAGACCTCCAAAACATCTCGAATTAGGTGGACATTGTCCACCATGGACCTGCCGGGCACACAGTAGGTCTGGTCCCGGTGGATGACCTGCTCCACAGCCCTCCCCAGCCTGGTGGCCAAAGCCTTGGACAGAAGTTTGTAATCCACACACAGCAGAGACACAGGGCGCCAGTTCTTGATGTCCTGCAGGTTTCCTTTTTTTGGGAGCAGTGTGATCACCGCTCTCCTGCAGGACACTGGCATAGAGCCAGAGGCCAGACTCTCATTAAAAACGTCTAGAAGGTCATTTGACAAGACGTCCCAGTAGGCTCTATAAAACTCCACGGAGAGGCCATCGATACCAGGAGCCCGCCGTCCCTGCATGCCTTGCAGGGCAGTCTGCAACTCCTGGATCGTAACGCCTGGCTGTGAGTTGGCCTCCTCGGAGACCTGAGGTAGTCCATTACAGAACCCCTCGGACAGAGTTTCCCCCTCCTCATACTCACTTGTGTATAGGGTGGAATAAAAACTCACAGCTCGCCTCCTGATCTGGCTTGGCTCTGTTATTTCCTGCCCTGTGCCTGACAGCAGCGAGTGGATCACTCGCCTCTGCCCATTCTTTTTTTCCAGGCCGAAGAAGAAGCTAGTGGGAGCATCCATCTCATTTATGTTTAAAAACCGGGACCTCACTAGTGCACCCTGAACTTACTTACATCCAGCAGGTTGGCTAAAGCCATCTTTTTCTCTTTGAGGATTTCAATATATCCTCGATCTCCTGTGGTCTCACGTATTGTTTCTAGTTCCACTATATCACTCTCCAGGTCTTTCATAGACCTAATGATGTCTTGTGTGACATTGAGGGTGTGCTGTTGGCAGAGTAACCTTATCTCGGTCTTACCATGGTCCCACCACTGCCTAAGACTGCTAAAATCTCCCTTCCTCTGCCTAAAAACACTCCAAAAATAAATAAGGGCCTCTTTAAAATGTTTATCAAATGTTAAAACCGAGTTAAAATGCCAATATGCACTTCTGGGTAAAACATTTCTAATAAAAACATCACATAAAAGCAAAGAATGATCCGTAAAACCAGTAGGTGATATACTGCACAATTTAAAAGTGTTAAAATGATGCTTAAAACAATAAAAACGATCTAACCTAGCTGAAGAAATTATATTCTCCCTGATGTGGGACCAGGTGTACTGCCTGTTGTCTGCGTGCATCCTTCTCCATACATCCACCAGGCCGTGGGAGTGGACCAGCTGCCTCAGAGCATGCTGGGATGCTGGATGCGGCTCTGCATGGTTGCGATCTAAAAATGCATTTTCTGTACAATTAAAATCCCCACCCAAGAATAAAAAATCCTCCGTGGCACAACCGTTTAAAACATCATTAACTTTGAGTAAAAACACCTTCCTCTCTGTACCGTTTGTTGGAGCATACACATTTACAAAAACCACTGTAAAAAGGTCAAACCGTGCTTTTATTAAAATGCTCGACCTCCAGTGAGACAGGCTTAAAAGACTTGGAGAGGAGGAAGCCCACCCCCCCACTGAGAGAGGTGTTGTGGCTTAAAATGACTTCCCCCTCCCACTCCTTCTTCCAGTCCGTCTCATTAAAAACATCGCTGTGAGTCTCTTGTAAAAAGAGGACATCAATATTTGAGTCAACCTGTCCCTTATTGAAAGAAAAAGAAAAAATATGTAATTTTTATGAAACTTGATTAACAGATCAGGTAACCTCGCAGAAGCCAAAGAGGGAAATGCCTTAACCCATCTTTCCAGGACATGATGGAGGAGGCAAGGAATGCGCTCTGAGCTGGGAGAAGTGAACCCTTTGCCCACACAGTTAACATCATACTGTCTTCTTTTCCTATGTGGTGAAGAAGGTCAGCACGTTTTTACCTGTCATCCTGCATTCAGACCACGGTCCTCCCAGAGCCAAGAGTAGAGCACTGCCACATCCCTGTCCAGTCCAGCTGTGTCCAAGTCCAGCTTTGTCCCGTCCAGCTTTGTCCCATCCAGCTGTGTCCGGTCCAACTATGTGGGAGGAAGCCACCCATGCGGATGAACAGATGTATAGGGACCTAGATTTAGATGTATAACTTAAGTGGTGGCGTGGTGTGCTCCAAGGAACTCAGGAGCCCTGCTTTGCTTGATGACCTCGAGAGCAGAGGCGGGGCTCAGGTGCAGCTTTTACCTGTCAGCCACTCGGCATGAGGGTCCCTAGTCAGGGAACCATGCTTGCTTCTAGGGCTGAAAAAGCTAGTAGAAACTAATCTTATTGCGGTGATTGTGACATATATTGCAACTGTGATATGGTTCACTATTAGTGGGAATGATCATTTTTGCATCACAATTTTCATTTCACTGAAAAACCTCTCTGAAAATCACGATGGGACATTTGTTGGGGTCTGTATCAAATAAAGAAGAAGAAGAAGAAGAAGAAGAAGAAGAAGAAGAAGAAGAAGAAGAAGAAGAAGAAGAAGAAGAAGAAGAAGAAGAAGAAGAAGAAGAAGAAGAAGAAGAAGAAGAAGAAGAAGAAGAAGAAGAAGAAGAAGAAGAAGAAGAAAAATGACTCAAATAAATCTCTTACGCAGTCAGTGGCCTTGAGGGGCTGTTAAACATACAAAACACCCTTCCTGTGTCGCACACACACACACATACACACACAAGCATGGCAGCACACACCACACACACACCACACACCACACCACGCGCACACACCACACACACACACACACACACACCTCACGCACGGCAGACACACACACAGGCACACACCCACACAATACGGTAGCCACATGAACACACACACACATGGCAGACGCACACACACACCACACACACACACACAGAGCACGCACAGACACACACACACACACACACACACACACACACACACACACGCGTGAATGCACAGAGAACGACAGGCACACACACTCTCACACGCTTTATTCAATAGGAGTGTGTATCCCTTCAGGACAGAAATAACTTGGCTAGTTGTGCTTGCTGTGTAGGTGTTATTTGTTTACTTGCATACGCTGTGTATATATAAATGCTTGGCCTTTTTATTCTCAATCTGTATTTTTATCCTTGAATGAGTGCTGACACCTACACCAAAAAAAACATTTCTTATTTGTTTCAAATGTTATTGCTGTGTGGTTGTGGTAAAATGTATTGAATACAAATACACCTCTGGTGTTTATATCTCCATGTACTGATGCTGCTTCCCTCTAACCGTAGCTTTGTTACTTCTATTTACAAGGCCCAGGTATAAATACTTTTCCTAAGCGACCCGACTGGAGGCTGTGTTTTTAATAAGCCTGGGTACTGGTGTGTCAGGGCCTCCCTCGCCAAACCCCAGGACCCGCATTGGGCTGTGATGTAATGATCCTATTCCCCAGCATGCAGGCTATAGTCACTCTTCAGGAGATTGAACATGGCAATTTAATCACCGCCTTATAGGTGAAAAGCACACCTCCCGAGCATCACGGGGGCTTCTTTAAACATTTATGCAATTCACCACTAAACCACCATCAAGCTACTTATTGGCTATTTTGCTCAGCTAGTGTTAAAGTGTATAGCTAATTAGTAACCCACTATGAATTGACCTGATCAGGAATTATTGTAGATTGACACAAAGAATGACCAATGACCATATCTTAAAACATATAACCCTGATCCTTGGGCATCATCATGCTCCCATCATATACAGTATGTGTGGATGAGGGCATCTAGAATCCAACATTGCATATAGACCCATGAGAAGCTACAGTGATCTCTCCACAGAGATCAGCAGCTGGGCCATAGACAGCGCCCAGGTTTGCAGCAACTGCTGCTGCTGCAAACCTGGGTGCTGTCCGTGGTCCTGATCCCCCTGGGGAGAGTTCACTGTAGCTTCTCATGGAGGTGAGGCAGCTGAAACCGACCAGTATATACTTACCAATCAGTGTTCACTAACCAACCAGTATTCATTAACCAATCAGTATTCACTTACCAATTACTATTTACGAACCAATCACTATTCACTAACCAAATCAGTATTCACTTCCCAAATCAGTATTCACTTCCCAAATCAGTATTCACTAACCAAATCAGTATTCACTTCCCGAATCACTATTCACTAACCAAATCAGTATTCACTAACCAAATCAGTATTCACTAACCAAATCAGTATTCACTAACCAAGTCAGTATTCACTAACCAAATCAGTATTCACTAAAAAAATCAGTATTCACTTCCCGAATCAGTATTCACTAACCAAATCAGTATTCACTAACCAAATCACTATTCACTAACCAAATCAGTATTCACTTCCCAAATCAGTATTCACTAACCAAACTGTTTAAACAGGGAAGCTCTTCCTATCATATCATCCTATGCACTGTGTTTTGAATTGGCTCAACATCATGGAATTGAACACTCAATCAATACATTTGTAAACACACT
>CM051001.1:3512239-3522239 GCA_027704905.1 Muraenolepis orangiensis | reverse complement strand
CATGAATTACCAGAGCACTTTGAGTGGCCACAAGGATTATACAAGCACACCATAATGGTTTCAAGAGATGTATTTATGTGCAACAAGGACAATGAAACGCTTACTCCAACAACCCTGTTCAACAACAAAACTATACTGAACTAAACTATGCTATACTATACTATACTATACTATACTATACTATACTATACTATACTAACTATACTATACTATACTATAATTATACTATACTACACTACACTACACTATACTATACTATACTATACTATACTATACTATACTACACTATACTATACTATACTATACTATACTATACTATACTACACTATACTATACTATACTACACTATACTATACTATACTATACTATACTATACTATACTATACATACTATACTATACTATACTATACTATACTATACTATACTATACTATACTATACTATACTATAATTATACTATACTACACTACACTATACTATACTATACTATACTATACTATACTATACTATACTATACTATACTATACTATACTATACTATACTATACTATACTATACTACACTATACTATACTATACTATACTATACTATACTATACTATAATACTATACTATACTATACTATACTATACTATACTATACTATACTATACTATACTATACTATACTATAATCTATACTATAAACTATACTATACTATACTATACTATAAACTATACTATAAACTATAAACACTATTTACAACCTACTAAATACCATACTATATTCTATAAACAACACAATATACTACATACTATATACTATACTATATACGAAAAAACCTATTACTACCTAGTAAATACTTTAAACAACACTATATACTGCGTACAATATACTATATACTATAAAGAGCACTATACTATAGATTACTTTACACAATAAAAATAACAATAAAGTTTCACCAAGCATGACCACGTGAGCTTGGCAGTAGCATTTACTTCATTTTCGTGAACTACTTCCAGAGATGTGGCACTCCCCAAAGTCCCCAGGGGATCCCCTGGTGCCGCCCAGCCCAGCCTTTAGTCAGCACGCCTTCACACAACTAACAGCCATGGGGGACACCAGGCAGGACAGTGGAGGGAGATGTGTGCTAGTTCTGTGTGGGCAGCAGTGGGTCTGCTATTGTGAAGTGTGTGTGTGGGAGAGTTTGGGAAAACTCGACTCACAAGGAGTGGAAGCCCCCCCCCTTCCCCTCCCCCCTTCCCCCCCCCCCCCTTCCAACCTCACCGGATCCAGGAGACTCCATGGATGGTATGGAACAGCTCCTAAGGCGTGGAGGAATAGGAGGAGGTGGTACTCACTGTAAGTGATGGGGTCTCTTGCTAGGACTCCCTAATTGTGTCTCCCAGGTACGTAGGAGGGTTAAGAGACACGGTGAGAACATATTCCCAGCGCTTGTTATATTCTCAGTTTCGGGAACATCGAGGAATTATACTTCTTAATAACATGATGATGTAATGGACATTTATCTTAATCGAATACAGAGCTTGTTTGTGTGTAAAGTATGCAACGTATATAAAATACATCATTTGATATCATCTATTTCTTCTAAATAACACATTGTCCTGTTTCCTCGCATTTCTTACACAGATCTTATGGGATCACTATGTGATATCTTTAGGGCGTCTTCTCATTAGGTTCGCTCCCAGGCACAATTGAGGAGAGCAACACTCCGATACAGCAGGTGGCGTATGCACCTAGTTGGTTTTTGCCATCGCCAATGAGCCAATGAACACAAGCGTATACTTGCGTCATCTAGTACGCGACATTGTTCGACCGATCTGACGAACCCACGCACACTCAAATGATCGGCAAATTGCCCATAAATATCTGCGTTTTTATGCGTATTGTCCAGTTGTTGCTGAATGTTCTTATCTGCCCAAAATTCCAGCAAACATGAGATTCGGGCAGACGACCACAGTGATCCTCTGCTAGACATTATTATGTTGTTCTTCTCGGACGAGTAGTTATGACGTTGTGTGTGTCAGCAAGTTGATACAGCAAGCCTCTTCCGTGTTTTGGTACAGTTTGCTTGCACACCACGCCCCGCTCCTCCGTCATCGGGGACGCTGGTATTATGAACTATACTGGAGTAACACTTAATTTGGTGGTACTTATAGGTTAGAGGTAGCCCAGGTTTGCTCTTTAGTCTCTACGTCCGGTCACCTTCCCTCCCAAAGCCTTGCTACAGTTTACCATGGAGGGTGCACAAGAGTGCTGCAGCTTACTGCATTACACACGGCTGTGTGTGTGTGTGTGTGTGTGTGTGTGTGTGTGTGTGTGTGTGTGTGCGCGCGTGTGTGTTTGTGTATGAGAACTTATGTTCTGCTTTGAAGTGTTCTCTTCTCTCCCACTTGCTCTCCCCTGTTCCCCGCTCCTGGGACGTCTCTCTTCCTTTCTCCTGTCCCTCTCTCCATCACCCCCCACCCTCCATCCACCCATAAATATGTCCCTCCATCCCTCCATCCCCCCCCCTCCTCCATCCACCCATCCATATGTCCCTCCATCCCTCCATCCCCCCCCTCCATCCTCCATCCCCCCCCTCCATCCACCCATCCATATGTCCCTCCATCCCTCCATCCCCCCCCCCCTCCATCCACCCATCCATATGTCCCTCCATCCCTCCATCCCCCCCCCCTCCATCCACCCATCCATATGTCCCTCCATCCCTCCATCCCCCCCCCTCCATCCACCCATCCATATGTCCCTCCATCCCTCCATCCCCCCCCCTCCATCCACCCATCCATCCATCCCTCCATCCCTCCATGCACATCCATCCCTCCATCCCTCCCATTGGTCCGTCCAGGCGTTCCTCCCTGCATGCACATCCATCCCTCCATCCCTCCCATTGGTCCGTCCAGGCGTTCCTCCCTGCATGCACCGCTTGCTTACAGTACGGCCGTGTTCCATTTCAGGGTCTGCGTCCTTTTAGGCCGCATTTGAAGGCTGCATACGTCACAGCAGCCGCGACGAAGCTGTCCCATTCCGTAGGCTCCTTCAAATGCAGCCTTAATTTCCCGAAATTGAAGTGTGCATCGATGCAGACTTCTGCAGCCTTCGGTTCCAGAATATCCTAGAATGCATTTCGCACCAACCGAACTGAATTGTGGGGCGTGTTCCATTTCAGGACAGAATTTGAGCCCGGCTAAAAGCTGTTTTAGATTTCGCTGTAGGACTGTAATTCAGTCACTTTATTAAGTTTTATTATTTTATTACGCGACAATGTACCTATGTAGATTATACATATGTTGTCAGTTTATCCAAATAAAGCCTGTTTAGAAATATGCTACGGCGATTTCGGAGATGTCGGGAGCCGCATATGGGAAGCGCTGTCGCGGGCCAGCTGGTCTCCCAGGCCGCCAGTGTGTGTGTGTGTGTGTGTATATATATACATATATGTGTGTGTATATATATGTGTGTGTATATATATATATGTGTGTGTATATATATGTGTGTGTATATATATATATATCTATATATCAGTGGCGAAGCGTGTCTATCACAACTGGACCTTCTGTAGACCAGGGGTTCCCCAACCCATTCAGTTGTTCTAGTCAGATGGACGTCACGGAGTAGTCACTTTATGCCTTATCTCATTTAGGAAGATCAGATTGTCGCAGCCAATTCCCAAGTGTACCATAGTTGGTAAAGCAGTGTCCGTGTAGTGACGTAACAGACCACCACGACCACACAGGCTATCGGTTAAAGGGACGGTCTAACACGCTTCACGTGAAAAGGCTTAACGTAACTTAAAGTTCCAAAATAGCGATCAATAATCACCAAATGTCTCTGGCATATGTCTTGTCATTAGCACTTTCACCTGTCAAAATTAAAGTGAAAAGGTGAAAGTGCTAATGACAAGACATATGCAAATTAGGTCATTATTGATCGCGGGTTTGTAACTCTTAGTTACGTTAAGTCTTTTCACGTTAAGCGATGCAAAGAAAGATCAAGTCAAAACTCTCAATTCAAATGCATAACAATACTTAACAAACTCAAGACAGCCATTAACTAATCAGTCAACAAGTGTGTGTAAACAAAATGCAACAACCAGCTCAACGAGACGCAACACTGAGACAAAACCAGCAAAGACAAATGAGTCTCACTCACCAATGATGTTCACTTGAAGACCAAATCCATTCTCCTGTCCTTCTGGATGAACGGTCCGACCACCATCAGGTCATAAAGATGATCGCTTTTCAGATCCAAAATAAGTTGCCTTTCCAATTCCCTGCCCTCTGGTCGGTCCCAAATAGCAATACTCCCATCAGTAGAGCCTCTCGTGGCTAGTAGAGCCCGTTAGCCACGGGTATCTTTCCCAGTTGCTAGCCTGGAAATGGCGAACATAGCCTGCTTTAACAACTTGATTCAGCTCAAGATTGTCAGGTGTTGGACGGCCTTTTTTAATAATGTCCATCTTTACATTGAATGGTCGTCTTGAAAATGGTTCCGACCATAAATCCGCAACGACATCATCTTCGCCTGTTGCCATTTTTACGTAAAATCCTACGTAGAAACAATGTAGCACTACGCTAGATCCCCTCTCGCTCCAGCCAGTATACCTTCTAGCTCCCTATTGAGCTGTGGGGAAATCTGAAAGAATACGCCCATTGGCTACAAATCACTATATGATTGGTTGATCAAATTGTCAATCCAAACGTACGCTCTCATTCAGTCTAAGGGCCAAAGTCATCGGGAATACTTTGGTTGAAGGATATTCTTCCCAGCAACCCAGAAAAATATCTGATTGGTTGAATTGTTTTTCCAACACAAAACCACTCAAATGCGTAGTGCATGGACCGAGAAAGACAAACAAATCAACGTAACTGTAATATAACAGATAACAACACAGATACCATTCTCATTTAGTAATTTTATTAAATTGTATTACTTTTTAAATGTATTACTTTATTAATACAATTAATTCGATTGTTTTGGTTTCATCTGAGAGTTCCAGGGTCTTCTCTGAATACCTTGAAGGCCCTGACGCTTCACCACTGATATATATATATATATATATATATATATATATATATATATATATATATATATATATATATATATATGTATATATGTATATGTGTATATATATATACACATATATATGTATATATCCATCCATCCATCTTCTCCCTCTTATCCGTAATCGGGTCTTGGAGGTAGCAGCTCCAGCAGGGGACTCCAAACTTCCCTCTCCTTGGCAACATGGACTCTGCCCCGTGGTCTCCTCCCACCTGTACCTCAGTCTGCCCCGCATGGTCTCTTCCCACCTGTACCTCGGTCTGCCCCGTGGTCTCTTCCCAGTTGGATGTGCCTGGAAAACCTCCCTCAGGAGGCGACCAGGAAGCATCCTCGCTCCTTTCTACGCGAAGGAGCAGCGGCTCTACTCCGAGTCTCTCACGTGTGACTGAGCTTCTCACCCTATCCCTCAGGGAGATACCAGCCACCCTCCTGAGGAAACTCATTTTGGCCACTTGTATTCGCGATCTCGTCCTTTCGGTCATTACCCATTGCTCATGGCCATAGGTGAGGGTAGGAACGAAGATTGAACGGTAGATCGAGAGCTTTGCCTTCTGGCTCAGCTCTCTTTTGGTTACAACGGTGCGCCAAAGTGCACCCAATACCGCTCCTACTGCACCTATTCTCCTGTCAATCTCACGCTCCATCCTCCCCTCACTCGAGAACAAGACCCCGAGATACTGGAACTCCTTCACTTGGGATAAGGACTCCCTGGAGTAGGGAGGGATATGTATATATAAATATATATATGCATATGTATATATATATGTGTATATATATATATATATACATACATATACATATATACCATGGGTAAATAAAGATTGGTTAATATTGGTGAAGTTATACTTCCTATTAATATATATATATACATATATATACATATATATGTATATATATATATATATATACATATATATGTATATATATGTATATATATATATACATATACATATATATGTGTATATATATATACATATATATACAGCCTTCGGAAGCAGCCTTAAGGCTGCAGACCCTGAAATGGAACAGGGCCGAAGTCTCACTCTTCCAGCTCCGCTCTCTGCGGTTCATTGGGCCTCTCTTCCATTACCTCAGTCCGTTCAGACGTTCAGACGTTGCAGAATAACAGAACATCTCTTGTATTGTTCGGCCCATTTACTTTTTCCTTTACTTTCCCTTTTACTTACTCCTCTTCATCATTCAACCCCCCCCCCCCCACACACACACACAAACACACACACATGCCCTTTGTTATACGATAATGTCTCTATTGTCTGCTGTTTATCTATCTGAGCTGTACTGAGACGAGGGTGCAGTTCTACTACTACTACTACATAACAGCTTGTGATATCTATGAGCTCTTTGGGAGATATTGTACCACCACCACCATCCCCAACAAAATCTCTACCTCTGTTATGATTTATATGAATTTCATATTCATTCTTGCGCAGCCATGATTGCCGATGATGGCCAGACGGTTGTTAATAGTCCACTCCAAAAACCTTCCATTTACAGGTCTGGGTTAACCCTGCTATTAACCTACAGATACATCACAGATAGCCCACTCCACGCCGCGGCCATGCAGCTTGAACTCTGCCAGGGTACATATATTAGTTTAGCTTTATCTACGACGATAATGTGCTTTGAAATATAAACAACCTTTAAAACACTTATTTAAGTAGCATTGATGAACCGGAAAGCTGCCAAGGCCATAGATAGCCCACATCCCTGTGATTCAGTGTGAGTTGAATGTAGATTTTACAGCGTCCGGTCTTCTCAGTTCATGTTAATCTCACCGCAGCAATACCAGCATGACTATGTCTCATCTATAGTGAACATCACACACACACACACACACACACACACACACACACACACACACACACACACACACACACACACACACACACACACACACACACACACACACACACACACACACACACACACACACACACACACACACACACACACACACACACACACACACACACACACACACACACACACACACCACACACACACACACACACACACACACACACACACACACACACACACACACTCACCACCACACACGCCACACTCTCACACACTGCACTCACTCCTTGTGACTGCTCTCCCCTTAGTGTTTCTTACTGCTCTCTGGAGACTGCTCTCTGGTGGCTGCTCTCTGGTGACTGCTCTCTGGTGGCTGCTCTCTGGTGGCTGCTCTCTGGTGACTGCTCTCTGGTGACTGTTCTCTGGCTGCTCTCTGGTGGCTACTCTCTGGCTGCTCTCTGGTGGCTGCTCTCTGGCTGCTCTCTGGTGACTGCTCTCTGGTGACTGCTCTCTGGTGACTGCTCTCTAGTGACTGCTCTCTGGTGACTGCTCTCTGGTGACTGCTCTCTGGTGGCTGCTCTCTGGTGACTGCTCTCTGGTGGCTGCTCTCTGCTACACGCCATTAGATGAGTTTAACAGACCTCTGCGGGGAAGGGCACATCTTCGCTGAGAGAGAGGTTGTGAGTTGGCCTTTTCACAGAGTCACTCGCTGCACATATCACTCCACAACCTGCAACTCATCCAGGTCGAGTTGCGTGAGTAGAAGCTTCAGCAGGGGACTTCAAACTTCCCTTTCCCTAGCAACATCGACCAGCTCTTGGTAAATGGACATTTATATAGCGCTATTCTAACCAATGGTTACTCAAAGCGCTTTACATATCAAGTCTCACATTCACCCATTCATACACACATTCAACCACCGACGGCAGAGTCAGCCATGCAAGGAGACAGCCAGCACGAGCAGTAGGTTAGGGTCTGCTCAGGACACCTCGACAGCTTTTGCTAGGAGGAGGCGGGGACCGAACCAGCAACCTTCCGGTTGAGCCTGAGCTAAACTGACGCCCAAGCTCTGAATTGGGGATCCAGAGGCGTTTCCAGGCCAGCGTGGAGATGTAACCACCCCACCTGTACCTTGGTCTGCCCCGTGGTCTCCTCCCAGTTGGATGTGCCTGGAAAACCTCCCTCGGGAGGCGACCAGGAAGCATCCTTACTAGATGAACCACCTCAACTGGCTCCTTTCTACGCCAAGGAGCAGCGGCTCTACTCCGAGTCTCTCTTGAGTGACTGAGCTTCTCACCCTATCCCTCAGGGAGATGCCAGCCACCCTCCTGAGGAAACTCTTTTCGGGCCGCTTGTATTCGGGATCTCGTCCTTTCGGTCATTACCCATAGTTCATGGACATAGATGAGGGTAGGAAAGAAGACTGATACATCGAGAGCTTTGCCTTCTAACTCAGCTCTCTTTTGGTCACAACTGTACGATAAAGTGCACCCAATACCACTCCTGCTGCACCTATTCTCTGATCAATCTCACAAACCCGAGAACAAGACCCGAGATACTTGAACTCCTTCCCTTGGGGTAAGGACTCCCCACTTGGAGTAGATAATCCACCGGTTTCCTGCTGTGAATCCGGACACAGCTCTCGTTTTGGGAAGACAGAGAGTAGTGACCCCCGCAGCCCCCCCCCACAGTGTTTCCCGGGGGACCCGGTCATATGCCTTCTCCAAATCCACAGAGCACCAGACCAGGCACCAGGACCATTGTGGATGTTTGACTACAGCGGGGACTCCCTCTGGTAGATTGATGTTTGACTACAGCGGGGACTCCCTCTGGTAGATTGATGTTTGACTACAGCGGTGACTCCCTCTGGTAGATTGATGTTTGACTACAGCGGGGACTCCCTCTGGTAGATTGATGTTTGTCTACAGCGGGGACTCCCTCTGGTAGATTGATGTTTGACTACAGCAGTGACTCCCTCTGGTAGATTGATGTTTGACTACAGCGGTGACTCCCTCTGGTAGATTGATGTTTGACTACAGCGGTGACTCCCTCTGGTAGATTGATGTTTGACTACAGCGGTGACTCCCTCTGGTAGATTGATGTTTGACTACAGCGGTGACTCCCTCTGGTAGATTGATGTTTGCAATCCATCATCCTCCAGCTCTGCCTCTACCGAAGAGGGTGGGTTAGTTGGGTTAAGGAGTTCCTCAAAGTGCTCCTTCCATCGCCTGATCACCTCCTCAGTTGATGTCAGCAGTGTCCCATTCTTACTGTAAACAGCTTGGATGGTTCCCCACTTCCCCCTCCTAAGGCACCGGAAAGTTTGTACAGAACCACTTTAGTTTTTGGTTTTGGTTTTCGAAATCCCCTCCCACACCCGCTGCTCAGCCATGCAAGACGATTGCCAGCACCTCTGGAGCAGTTAGGGTTAGGATGTCTTGCTCAGTGACACCTGGACACTTTGCTCAGGAGGAGGCGGGAGATTGAAGTTTCGAACCAGCAACCTTCCGGTTGTCAGACAACCCGCACAGACAGACAGACAGAAAGTCCAGCAAAGTATGATAGTGTAATGTAATATGAATGACAATGTTCTGATAGTGGCAGCACTCCTAGCAGTTCAGTAGGCACATGGCCTGTGGATAAAGATGATCCTATACACACAGGTGGGACAACAGGTCACACTTATCTAAATTAAGACAAAGAGTTTTCCCTTTTCCTTCATGTTTGGCTCTCTTTCTCTTTCTTTTTGGATGTTTTCTGCATTCAGTTTTGTTTTGTTGTGTTTATCGCTGGTTATGTAATGATGAATGAAGAGCGGACAACAATGTGAGCCAATCAGCTACACCCTTTTGCCTGGCCTGGCTCTCCCTTCAATTCCCCACTCTCCAGTACTTCTAAATCTCTCTCTCTCTCTCTCTCTCTCTCTCTCTCTCTCTCTCTCTCTCTCTCTCTCTCTCTCTCTCTCTCTCTCTCTCTCTCTCTCTCTCTCTCTCTCTCTCTCTCTCCCTCCCTCTCTTTCATTGAAGCTGTTTATGTAACAGTGCAGCGCTAATGTGATGAACCATTAGCTAAATAAAGGTGTCTTAGAATCATCGCTTTTACCTTTGCAGTTGTGTGTGTGT
>CM051001.1:3452574-3511239 GCA_027704905.1 Muraenolepis orangiensis | reverse complement strand
TTATGTGTAGCCTTTGTGTTTTAAATGATGGACTTAATCGTTTTTAAGTGTCTATGAATAGTCTAATTAAATGGTAGGTGAATTAATGTTCTTTGGTCTATTGTTCACACATTGATGCGTGTCGAACTAAAGCGATGGATGGAGTGAACAATAAAAGTTAAGCAAAGACATCTCTAGTGAGGAGCAGATTAAACATGATTCACCCTCATCTTTAGTTTCAGAAACACCTGGTAATTAGGTAAGATACAACGTAGATATACCGGTATATATAGAATCCCGATCAAAAATGGGATTTGGACTAATGTAAGTGATTATTATGAAAACCTCATTATAATATTCAACCCTTCGTGGTTTTTGTTGTGGCTTATTCCATTTTTTAAAGGAAACCGGGGAGTAATGAGTCAAGCATGGTGAGTCTGTCCTAAGTGTTCAATGCTATTTGCATTCCTTCACTATACTTTACTATATGTATGCCTTTCTATAGGTTCTTACTAAAAGAGACCATCTGCTATTGTTGAATCAGAATCAACAGGACCATCAAGAGGACCCACAGCCTGGGGACCTGATAGAAATCGATCGTGGTCACTTCAAGCATTGGGCTGTATACGTTGGATCTAAGATGGTTGTTCACCTGATAATCAACAGTAAGTAGACCTGACACCAGATACAAACCCACCTAGGCCTACTGACATCATCTCATGTTTTTATCAAGAATGATATATTTATATGAATATATAAATCTATATATTTATTTATTTTGTAGGCCTTCTTGGATGTGATTATGGATTTTAATTGTAATATAAATATAACTCCACAGTTTTAATGCATTAGAAAAAGTTGTAAAAAAGAAAATAAACCTTGTAATGGATAGCTAATGGGTACAAAGGATATGCCTCCCCCTCCTGTGTCTTCATTTGAATAATAAAGATCAAGGTGATACCAAAGCCCCTGTGAAGATGGAGAAACTGAAAGATGTTGTTCAAGGTTCCCAGTGGAAGATCAACAATTTGCTGGATGGCCAGAAGAAACCTCGGGCAGCCTACCTCATCGTGGAGGAGGCCCTGGAGCAGGTCGGCACTGAGCACCGTACAATGTCCTGGAGAACAACTGTGAACACTTCGCTATGTGGCTGCGCTACGGCATCAGTGAATCTCTACAGGTGAGCCGTCCTGGTGTATAAAGTGTGTACTGTTGCCAGGTATGTAGTGTATTATAAGGTTGTTTACTAAATAAAAGTGTCTCAGTCAATGTTCTGCCTTGCAGGTCCAGAACGGTGTAGCTGCTGTAGGCTTAAGTGCAGTTGGAGTTGGTCTGCTATCTGTGGGCTTGATTGGCCTGTTTAGAAGCTAGTGGGGATGACGGAAATGGCGTGGGATTCTTTCTGCAGTCAAATTTATTATAGATTACACAAGATACAATTTACAATTTAAACCAAATGTATAACGACAACATTTTTGTACTTTTGTACTGTAGTTTGTACTTGGTAATATGGAAATAAGAAAGGGAACTTTGTATAATTTCAATGTGGTGTGACACACTCAAGGGGTAGGGAGTTGAAAATTGGGACTGACAATAATGAAGTCGATGTCCACAGCCGAAATGTTTAATGATGTTGTTTTTGTGGAGGAGAGGGGTAGGGGTTAGTCCACCAGCCAGCACTACTGCACCGTCCCAGGGAATCACTGCAGTGTAGGGTAGTCTGATGGGCACTCCCATATCTGATGGCACTCAATGACACGTTTGAAACGGCTTGTAATGGCTGATCAGTAAACAAAAAAATTGTGAACCCTTTGGAATAAGACAATGTACCTATCTCTAAACCATGGTTGGCATACATGACCAATGTATTGCATATGGAGAGAATCAGACACACCGTTTCTAAAAGCCTCAACATTTGACAAAATGTCGTGTCCTTTCCTGTGTTACTTGTTCATCAGCCTAAAGCCTCACAATGTTAATCGGCTATATGTTTCAATGGACATTCATACTTGTAGTGCAACCTTCTGCTCATAATCTTTGTTTTTTTTCTACTTTCTGTTTCTCTTGCACCTCTCCTTTGGGTGTTTATTTGGAAGAATGAGGGGTTGGGTTGTAGAGTTGGATGTCAACTCATTCCCAGCCTTAGCAGATACAGGATGTACACAGACTCTAGTGCAGTCAGACCTAGTGCTCCAGAGTACTGGAATGGGGCTGAGTTGAGTGATGGGATGTCTAAGGACTCTACCCTAGATCACTGTGTGGGTATAGACCGCCACAGTTTGTCTGTCTGCAAGATAACCTCAGAAAAAGGGATTTAGGAATTGGACAAAACTTGGTAGTTAGATTAATTATGGGCCAAGGAACAGTTGATTTATATTTGGCGTAAATCCGGATTCAAATCTGGATCCAGGGGACATATGCAACAAGTACAATGGAATACAGTGGAATCCCATTCCCTCCCGCAGTATGAATTTCTTACAATTGAACCCTATATACTATGCTATGTACAATACTTACTTTACAAACTATTCAACACCATACTATAATAGTTATGTACACAATAAAGGGAACAATATAAAGAACAATAAAGAGACTGATGTATGATATATGCGTATGTTGAATTGTGTAAAAAGCATTTAAAAAGCATTTTAAAGTGCCAGTAGTGCAACAGCATCACAAATATACAGTGCAGTTACTGCAATGAGTTCAGAAAGTCCAGCAAAAGTATGACAGTGTAATGTTAATGACATGTTATGATGGTGGCAGCACTCCTAGCAGTTCAGTAGGTCACTGGCTGTGGATAAAAACTATCCTCAGTTTGAGGGTTTGGTATTTCTGTAATGAGGTAGTGCTGTGCCTGGGTTTGATTGTAGTGTTTGGTTACTCATTGAAGTCTCTGCTCTCTTCTTGTGACCTGATCTCCCACTGCAGGTGCGCAAGGCAGGTGAGGTTGCCATGGCAGCAGGCGTGGCCACCGTGGTGGGCCTGGGTCTCGTGGCTTTGGCAGGCGCCTTTTTTGGAGGCGGGAACAAGGAAAAGAAGAAGAACACACAGTGATTGACATCCATTGTCAGTCTCTTGTCTTTGTCCTCCCAATGGAGGGGCTTGATTCTACCAGCAAAACATGATTGAGACGTCTGACCTGAAACAAGTGTTATCTGTCAAGTCATTAGCAGCTTCTTGGATTCTGTGGGTTTGATTGTAAAAAAAACAACAACATCCAATCACTAATCAATCACATGCTATTTACTAACCTTGAAAACAGATATTGACGGTCAAGACAACTTGCATATTTGTCCATATGCATATGGTAGCTTCTATTTATGCCACAATTTTTTTTCCTTCTGTTTTTAAACAGAAGAAATGTGATAATGATGAAGAATTGTTTGTTGTAATTTTTCAACCTTTCATTTTTACACCAGCAGCACAACTAGCAAGGAGTTTTCATTCTCCATTCTGCCGGAGTTTATGGATCTCTGTCAATAATGAACGCACAGTATTATGTATTGCAGTGATTAAGGTGGATATTAACAGTTTAAATAACCTAATGACGTAGTATAATTCTAGTTTCATAAGTAATCAGAGATTAAATAAATTGAACGATTGCCAAAAACGGATGCCAAATAATACATAACTTTCCACTTTATACAAATAATGGAACCTGTTTCAGATTCCTGATCTATTTAAGGGAGGCTGGCCTTTTATTCTTATTGCAGACTTCTCCAATGAACAAAATATGATAATGAGTTTCTCCTGCTCACAACTGAAAACAAATTGTATTGAGTTGATATAAGCACTTTATTCTGAGAGTAACAAGCATAATAACGTGTCTGGACTCTATGCGTGTGATTCTGGTGTTTATCACACTTGATGAAGGGGAGTCATCAAACATACTCAGTTTCAGTAGCTTTAATTAACATGTATTCATAATTAACTTATCTTGGTACAGGAGGTATTGTGGAGAGGAAGTGTGGTCTGGTGCTCTCTGGCTTTGACGGTCCTGGAACTGTTCAAACCACAATGAACACATTCATTCATATTAAATACACATGTTTAATATTGATAATAGTTGTCATATTTAATCATTCAAATAGAAGATTTGTGCTACAATTTGACATCAGTTTGTTCTTCCTGACACTTTACAAAAACATTTATCAATACATTTATTTATGTGACAATTGTTTGTGTGTGTGTGTGTGTGTTAAGGCCCTGTCACACCTTGACGCTTTAGCCACCGTATGCCCGACGTATCAAAATGTCTCTAAAACGCTGGTATACGCTGAACTATCAATGTTTTTTATTTATTTATTTGATACATAACGTATACATAACATTACTGTTGTGCCCCCGCGCTCTAATTGATCCCAGGTGTTTCCCATCATAATCAGGCCGGCTGAGGCCAATGAACACCTGGGATCTTCCCTACTTAAGGCTGTTGAAGACCGACGTCGGTGCTAGACTATTGCACACCTTACCGAGAACCATCCTGACCAAGACCGACATCGGAGCGAGACCGTTGGGAACCATCTGCCGAAGACCGACTTTGGGGGCGAGATCCATGAGGACCTACTGCCGAAGACCGACGTCGGGGGCGAGTTCACTGTGAACCATATGGCTCCCTTCTGCTCGAGTACCTTGGACTACTTGTCTCCAGCTCCGACTACGTCTCGTCCAACCTCTGGACCATCTCCCTGCGTCGACCACCCCACGTAACCTACCCTACCCTACCTTATCTGTTTGTGTCCGTGTCTCTTCTTCTGGGTTCAGTCATTTAGCAGACGCTTTTATCCAAACGACTTACAATAGTGTGTTTCAACAAAGGAAGGTAAGAGAACAACTCAACTCAAAAGCTGCAAGTCAAAAGTGCATTTCATTTCTAACAAGTCTCCAATAACTGAACCAGTGCTCAGGTAGAAGTACACTAATTCAGGCCAAAGAGTAAGGTGTGTGTGTGTGTATATATATATATATATATGTATATGTATGTAACTTATATAGAACTTAAAGATAACGTATACCAACGAATGCTTAGTGTGTTGCAGTGTATCGCCGACGGTCACATGTCATAGTGACATATCACCGTATCAACATCACTGTCAACATTAATATAGTTATAATATAGTTAATAGTAGTAGGAGGAGAGTACTGGAGAATAGATAACAGAATGACTCCGTAGTTAATATAGTTAATAGTAGTAGGAGAGTACCGTGCCACCGTATTGCTCATACGTCGAGAAATGTTGTGCTTGCTCAAAATGTCTCGCCGTACTACGACGTATACCAGCGTGATTTTAACTTATACAAAACTTACCCAGAACTTATTTGACGTATGCCAGCGTTTTAGAGAAATTTTGATATGTCGGGCATACGCTGCCTAAATCGTCAAGGTGTGACAGCGCCTTTAGGTATGCGCCCAGTGACTACTTAGCAAGTTAGATCCGTTTCACACAAAGTTGATTTCTGAGAAAAGGAGTGGAAAAAGGGAAACTAACCACGGAAGTGGGCTGCTACTCTGCTCTCAAACTCACCGCCTGGACCGCTTCATGAAGAAGGAAGGCAGGAGAGAAGGTCGCTCTGGACATTGTCTCCAAAACATCAATAACAGGAGGCTTAGTGAAGGTTGGTTATAGGCATAGGGTAACGCTTATGATATCAGACAAGTCACATATACAGACAAGGCTTCAGAACCAGGTAAGTGGGGCTTTGTAGAGTAAAGTGTAAAACGAGCCATCTCTTACTACATATTTAAGTTTCACTTTCAATACAACGGTTTCCAAAAAAGGCAAGGGCAAACCAGTTTGTAGAGTTGAAGCGATTTGCATTATTTATTAATAATAATAATTATAATAATAATAATACTTGTATTGCGCCTTTTCATGTGGTGAAAACAAACATTTTAAAACCAGCTGATGGGATCTCACGATGTGGATGTGTTGGGGCCCCTGGTTTGTGAATAACCATTGTTTATATGTTTAATCATCCAAATGTTATGGTTTGTCGTGTTATTCCACAAGCATACACGTGAGTCCTCTGTGTTCGGTTGTAAGTGTATTTTATTGCTAGATCCACACACAGCCGTCTCGCTCCGCTCCTCGCCTAGCCTGCTCTAGCGTACCCGGCCGTGACGTCACTACGGTGGCCTGCACACCAATTAACAATAACACCACATCTCCCTTTCTAGAATCAATGAGTAGACTGTCATTGATTCACCAGACCTTAGAGGATTATTCTGCCTCTATATCTAAAAGGTCTGTTCCTATCTGAACTGATCAAATAACCCCTTTTACCTAAAGCCCTATATAAACATAGGCTATATTAAACACTGCGTTCCTCTTTACAAGCCCTCATAACAAAACGAACATATCAGAACATGAACACATTTCTTAACTTCAAATAAACTTCTATTATGGGAATGTCTTTTTCTTTTTAGTCTCTTACAGGTCCAACCTAGTTGGTTTCACCACGACTCTCCCAGACCTGGTTCTGGGAGTAGCTGGCGGTTGCGGGACATTCTGCTTTGGAGGTTCTGTCGAACTCCCTCCCAGAAGTTGCTCGGTAGCACCACCTCCACTCCGCGCCGGTGACGACTCCATGGGGATGAGATGGCGGCGGTTTCGCCTTACTGTCCCATGAGGTCCATCCACAATGTATGAACGCGGTGTAGAGTGGCTGCTGACCACAACTCCAGTTGCACTTTGATCTGTGACCCACACTTCCTTTCCGGGAATGAGCCCGTCGAGGCTTCGTGCACGATGACGCCGGTTGTAGCTTTGCGCATCTCTCATCCTCTTTTCCTCTTCTTTCAGGACAACCACCTCACTGTTAGGAAGAGCAGGGACCAGTAGAGCAGGAAGCGTTGGCACTGTCGTGCGGAGTCTCCTGCCCATCAGAAGTTGAGCTGGGCTGTATCCGTTATGCAACGGGGTGGCCCTGTATGCTAGCAGAGCGCGGTATGGGTCAGCTGCTTTCTTCAGAAAACTTTTTACTGTCTTGACCGCACGTTCTGCTTCCCCATTACTTTGCGGATATCTCGGGCTGCTTGTGACATGGCGAAACCCGTAGGACGCTGCAAACGCTGCAAAGGCCATTCCGGAGAACTGCGGCCCGTTGTCCGTCACCAGTTCCTCTGGGATACCGTGCCGTGCGAAGATCGATTTGAGGTGATGGATGACGTCTGTTGATTTTGTGGGAGTCAGCAGAGCGATCTCCACGTATCTCGATGCATAGTCCACCACCAGCAGGTATGTCTTGCTCTCCAGCATGAACAGGTCTGCTCCCAACTTCTGCCATGGTCTCCCCGGGTATTGAGATGGCATCAGTGGCTCCATTTGGTTTTGTCTCTCTTTGCTGCATGTTCGGCAGTTGAGAACTAACTCACTCAGCTGCTGGCTCAGCCCGGGCCACCATACAGACTGTCGTGCGCGCTCCCTGCACTTTACCACCCCCTGGTGGCCTTCATGCAGCCTGGCAAGCACATCATTCCTCATTGTTGAAGGGATGACAAGCCTACTTCCCCTCAGCAAGAGTCCCTCCTCTACTGTGAATAACGCCTGTTCCGCCCAGTACAGCCTGAGAGCCGGTTCACTGTTGTGTGCTGGCCATCCCTCTGCACTCAGCTGCATTACCCGTGCGCACACACTGTCCCTCCCCAGCTGCTCTCTCAGCTCGTCCAGGTAGGCGGTGCTCGCTGGCAGGTTCTCCATTATCATGTCCACGTAGATGTTTGTACTCTCAAACAACTCCTTCTCATCCGGTGTTTCCCTCCTCTTCACAGGAGCACGTGAGAGCGTATCGGCAGTCCACAGGCACTTCCCTGGCACATGAGCAATGGAGTAGGAATAGCGCATCAGGCGCATCCGGAATCGCAGAATCCGCGGAGGGAGAGCATCCAACGCCTGAGACCCCAGGAGACTCAGGAGAGGCTTGTGATCCGTCTCTAGCTGGAAGTGTCTGCCGATGAGAAAGTTGCGAAACCTCTCACAAGCCCAGGTCAGGCCTAAGGCCTCCTTCTCGACCTGCGCGTATCTCTGCTCAGTTTGTGTGAGAGACCGCGACACGTAGGCTACTGGTCTCCACACTCCATCCCATTTTTGGAGGAGCACACTCCCTAAGCCATAAGACGACGCGTCTGCTGAGACTTTGCACTCCCTGTTGGGATCATACATGGCCAATACTGGTGGGGATATTAGTGCATCCTTCAAATCTTGGAAGGCTCTGGCCTGCTCGATGCCCCACAGCCAGCAGTTCTTCTTTGACAGAAGGTCTCGCAGAGGCTTGTCTCTCTCCGCCAGCTGCGGGATAAACTTCCCCAGCTGGTTTACCATGCCGAGAAAGCTTCTCAGCTCACTCACGTTCGTCGGCTCCTTCATCCTCCTTACGGCCTCCGTCTTACTCGGGTCGGGGCTAATGCCGCTGGTGGAGACGATATGGCCTAGAAAGGTCACCTCTTCCTTTGACAGGTCGCACTTATCTATGTTCAGGGTGATTCCGGCCTTCTCGATCCTCCCCAACACGACATGCAGACGAGCATCATGTTCCTCTTGTGTTCGGCCCCACACTAGCACATCGTCCATGTGGCAGACGACACCCTCCAGCCCTTCCGTGACCTCAGTCACCATTCTGTTTTGGAAGTGTTCGGGGGCGGAAGCGATGCCGAAAGGTAGACGATTGAAGAAATATCGCCCAAAGGGCGTAATGAAGGTTGTGTACTTTGACGAATCTTCAGTCAGAGGGATTTGCCAAAATCCCATATTTGCGTCCAACTTGCTGAATATTCAGGCTCCAGCCAGCATTCCCAGTGTTTCCTCCACTGTCGGCAGGGTGTACTTTTCCCGGCACACTGACTCATTGAGGTTCGTGAGATCAACACATATGCGTACAGCACCTGTCTTCTTGGGAACCACCACAATGCCGGCACACCAGTCAGTTGGCTCTTCGATCCGGCTGATCACCCCGAGGCTTTCCATGCGGGACAGTTCATTCTTGACTTTGTCCATCAGTGGCAATGGAATCCTTCTGGGCGTCTTCAGCGAGAATGGTTGGGCCCCAGGTTTCAGCCTGATTGCATACGGCTGTCTCATCTCACCTAGACCGCTGCATATCTTCGGGTAGGTTTTCTTGAGCGTCTCCATTGTGATACTGTCTAGACGTGCCAATAGCAGGCCTCCCCAGCAACGCTGTGTGCAGGTGTCGAGTGACATACACATCCTCCAACACCTCTTTCTCTCCCCTCCTCAGCAACAGCGTGGCGACGCCCACAACATCTAGTGGACTCCTCCCAGGTCCCATCAGTGGCTTAGTTGACTTCCGGAGGGTAGGTGGATGTTTGTCTCTGTAAATCTCTCGGAATACAGTGTGAGGCATCACTGTAACATCAGCACCGGTGTCTATTTTGAATGGCACATGACTGTCACCGATGTCTATGCTGACCATCCATGGCTCACCATCAGCTGTGATGCTGCCTAAGAACATACAGTCCTCGTCTTCTTCACAGGAGCAGGAATAGTCCTCTTCAACCTCATGTACAGCTTTGGATGACTTACACACACGCTTGTAATGTCCCATCTTCCCACATGAATGACATTTCACTTCATTAGCAGGGCAATCGCGTTGTGAATGTGACATAGAACTGCCACATTTATGACACTGGACACTTTTCCCCTTTAAGTATTGGGCACTGTGTGGCTTGGCTTGGTAGCCGTTAGCCTGTTGAGGTTTATTTCTAGCATATGTCCTGCTACTGCTCTTAAACACCTGTCCACAGATGTAGCATCACTTGCCTCTGTCCTGGTGTCCCCTCGCAGAGAAGATTGCTGTCTTTTCACCTCTTCACTCTGCCTCGCCATGTTTATTGCCTTTTCCAGGGTCAAGTCCGGGTCCAGTTGCATGCGTTCGGACAGCCGCTTATCCATCAGTCCGACGACAAGCCTGTCGCGAATAAGCTCATCATGTAGCACTCCGTACGTACAATGCTCCGCCAGCGCATACAGTGCCGTCACAAATGAGTCCACTGTTTCACATTCTCCCTGCTTGCGCATGTTAAATTTGGCACGCTCGTAGATGACATTTTTCTTGACTACGAAGAAACCCTGTAATCCATTGCGCACTCCTTGGTAAGTACCTCTTAGATCGTCTGTCAGATTTAGTCCACGTAAAATATCATCCGCCTCATCTCCCATGCAATATATTAGCGTGTTGACTTGATTCTCTTCAGAGCTAGCATTCAGGTTACTTGCCAGACGGAATCGTTCGAACCTGCGTATCCATTTGGCCCACTCTTGCGGCTTTGAAAAGTCAAAGGACTCGGGAGGCTGGATGCTGAACGTAGCACTTGAGCCTGGCGCCGCCCTCTGGGCTGCCGCTGCTCCCGCATTAGCATTATCAACCATGCTGTTCGTCCTCCCTTCTCGCCGTCAACCAGCTCCAAATGACACTTATTGTCCGACTAACTTTTACACTTCACTCACAGGACTTCTGACACCATGTCGTGTTATTCCACAAGCATACACGTGAGTCCTCTGTGTTCGGTTGTAAGTGTATTTTATTGCTAGATCCACACACAGCCGTCTCGCTCCGCTCCTCGCCTAGCCTGCTCTAGCGTACCCGGCCGTGACGTCACTACGGTGGCCTGCACACCAATTAACAATAACACCACATGGTTGATGGTTATTGGTGTCAAACTGAAACTGAAACAATGTGAAAAGCGTTTGCATATATTATATGCAAATATTGTTCGTGTAGTGTATTTTTATACCCTAGGTATAAAACTAAAACACTGTCTGTGATTCTGTATGCATTGTAAGGGCCCTGCGTGTTGAGGTCCCTCCGTTTGTGCTTGTAAACTTGTGACGTCACAATGAAGACGTGACCAACCAGAGTAGTGGATACTGGTTGTACCTCAAGACCAATAGGAGTCGTAGATGTGTGTTTACCTTGACCAATAGGAGTAGTAGATGTTTGTTTACCTTGACCAATAGGAGTAGTAGTTTGTTTTACTTGACCAATAGGAGTAGTAGATGTTAGTTTACCTTGACCAATAGGAGTAGATGTTAGTTTACCTTGACCAATAGGAGTAGTAGATGTTTGTTTACCTTGACCAATAGGAGTAGTAGATGTGTTTACCTTGACCAATAGGAGTAGTAGATGTGTTTACCTTGACCAATAGGAGTAGTAGATGTTTGTTTACCTTGACCAATAGGAGTAGTATATGTGTTTACCTTGACCAATAGGAGTAGTAGATGTTTGTTTACCGTGACCAATAGGAGTAGTAGATGTTTGTTTACCGTGACCAATAGGAGTAGTAGATGTTTGTTTACTGTGACCAATAGGAGTAGTCGATGTTTGTTTACCGTGACCAATAGGAGTAGTAGATGTTTGTTTACCGTGACCAATAGGAGTAGTAGATGTTTGTTTACCGTGACCAATAGGAGTAGTCGATGTTTGTGATACTACTTCCTATATAATGTTTGGTAAAGGAGCGCGTCGCCAGTCTGTGAATTGGCACGGCAGGCTCCATCTTGCTGCAGTAGATGCTTTCGTTTCATTCTTTTGTTCAATAAAGATATTGAACTTAGTATCCGGACCTCTCATAAAGATTCTTATTTCCACCCGAGTAGAAATGATACGACATTCGCATAAAGAGTCATAGCACAAGTCAACTAACAATTGTAAAAACCATATGTGATGGTACTGCATACAGTGTTGTAACATCAAACAACCATCAGTCACTCCTTCAGGACTACCTGTAAAAATGAATTGTTCACAGGGTTCATGCATGCGTTAATTCAAGCGTTGCAACTCTGATTAAACCCCTTTCTGGGAATATTGCATAATGTAGTATTATTACTCTGTAATAATTTACTCCGCAAATATACTCTCTGGTAAATATGTACATATGGAGCACAGAATGAAAACTATTCAGATATTCAGCAAAAATAAAAATCAACAATGTCCATGTTTTCTTATTTAAGATTACATTCCTTAAGGTCTTCATTTATGATTTACCATTCCCTGGGGGGAATTAGGCATAAAACATTAAACACAATCAAAACAAACACAAAATCTGTCAATCTGCTACAAATAGGCTTCATAACCATTAAACCACATTTGTATCCTTGCATCATATCTTAAACATATTGAAAAAGAAAATCTTAGTTAATCAAAAACATATCATGCATTTAAAAAACCAATATCAATGGGATGAGTTGACCCATCTAATATACCGTAATACAGATTCTGAGGTATCTCAATTTTCACATATCATCTTGATAGAAGTTATTGTACGATCAGTGGTCCTAGGGGGCCCTTGATTACCTAAGTCAGGTATTTTATATATGTGCTGTTCTAGCAAATCTTCTTAATGTTGTTGTAGGAGAAAACCCTCTGTTATCTGCATGGTGTGATTTTATTCAATGGAATCCGTATGCGTCTGGAACCCAGCTTCACCCGTTGGTCCTTAAGTCTGCTGAGGACCGTGTGAAGCTGTGGAGGACTGATTACCATTTGCTTCCCCTCCAGGTCTATGCCTGTTGTTCTTGGCAACTCATGGCTGATGTAGTCACCAGGTTTAGTTCTCAACCTGGTTGTCATGTTTGACATCCAGATTATCTTACTCCGTCTGGTCAGTCGAGTTTGCAACTCGGTTCGCCTTCACCTCAGCAAGGGATCGGTGTGTAGGTTGTGTTGGGCTACAACCGCTGAGATGTACCCATGGTCCACATCTACCCGGATGGCAGATGATGTGACTTGGATCTGGTATGATCGCATTATTTGTGGCTGGACCCACGTTGGTTTGAAGATGCAGACGTATACCCAGTCCTCCACCTGGGATGATGACTTGTCTGGGGTTGGATCGGCGGTACAATCAGTGGCGCCTGTTGGCCGCTTGTATATGTTAATCAAACACATGGCTCTTACAATGCATACAGTATCACAGACAGTGTTTTAGTTTATACTTGGGGTATAAAAATACACTACACGTTCAAAGAGTGTACTGCTGTGTGATGATGAGGATGTAGGCCTCCCTTATTCATAGGGTCTATGTCCTGCCTGCTGTGGTATGAAGGAAGTCCACAGCTCGTCATTTACAACACATTTAGAAAAAAAAGAAAAGAGCAAGGAAAGCAGGAGATATTGGATATTCAAGATATTGTTGATTTCAAAGGTTTTTATATGGCATGACATTTTACTAAGCTTCACATGTTATGTGTAGCCTTTGTGTTTTAAATTATGGATTTACTCGTTTATAAGTGTCAATGAAAAGTCTAATTAAATGAATTATTGTCTTTGGTCTATTGTTCACACATTGATGCGTGTCGAACTAAAGCGATGGATGGAGTGAACAATAAATGTAAAGCAAAGACATCTCTAGTGATGAGTAGATTCACCCTCACGTTTAGTTCAGAAACAAGCACACCTGGAATTAGGTAAGATACGACGTAGATCTAGATCTAGAATCCAGATCTAAAATGGGATTTGGACTAATATAAGTGCTTATTATGAAAACCTCATTAGAATATTTAACCCTTTGTGGTTTTTGTTGTGGCTTATTACATTTTTTAAAGGAAACCGGGCAGTATGGGGTCATGCATGGTGAGTCTGTCCTAAGTGTTCAATGCTATTTGCATTGCTTCACTATACTTTACTATATGTATGCCTTACTATAGGTTCTTACCAAAAGAGACCATCTGCTATTGTTGAATCAGAATCAACAGGACCATCAAGAGGACCCACAGCCTGGGGACCTGATAGAAATTGTCCGCGGTCTCTTCGCGCATTGGGCTGTATATGTTGGAAATAACATGGTTGTTCACCTGGTAGTCAACAGTAAGTAGACCTAACACCAGATACAAACCCAACTGGGCCTACATCATTGCATGTTTTTATCAAGAGTGATATATATATATTTATATGTATATATAAATCTATATATTTATTTATTTTGTAGGCCTTCTTGGATGTGATTATGGATCTTAATTGTAATATAAATATAACCCCACAGGTGTAATGCTAGTTGTAAAAAAGAAAATAAACCTTGAAATGGATAGCTAATGGGTACAAAGGATATGCCTCCCCCTTCTGTCTCTTCTTTTAAATAATAAAGATCCAGGTGATACCAAAGGCCCTGTGAAGATGGATAAACTGAAAGATGTTGTTGATGGTTCCAAGTGGAAAATCAACAATTTGCTGGATGGCAAGAAGTTAGCCTCCCTCATCGTGGAGGAGGCCCTGGAGCAGGTCGGCACTGAGCACCGGTACAATGTCCTGCTGAACAACTGTGAACACTTCGCTACGTGGCTGCGCTACGGCATCAGTGAATCTCTACAGGTGAGCCGTCCTGGTGTATAATGTGTGTACTGTTGCCAGGTATGTAGTCTATTATAAGGTTTTAACTGAATAAAAGTGTCAAAGTCAATGTTCTGCCTTGCAGGTCCGGAAAGTTGTGGCTGCTGTTGTAACCTCATCAGCTACATGCCGGTTGATGTAGGCTCAGGTTTAGTTGGAGCTGGTCTGCTGATATGAAACAATATGCTGGTTCTCTGACATGAAACAAGACGCTGGTTCTCTGGTTCTCTGACATGAAACAAGACGCTGGTTCTCTGGTTCTCTGACATGAAACAAGACGCTGGTTCTCTGACATGAAACAAGACGCTGGTTCTCTGGTTCTCTAACATGAAACAAGGTGCTGGTTCTCTAACATGAAACAAGACAAACTGGCCCAGACTATTCAAACACAAGGGAACAGGGAACAGGTGGAAACAATCAGGTGCGGGCAGACAATCACACAGGCGGGAAAACACGAGGGAGAATTCAATCGTGATGCGCTGCAGCTGCGGGTAAGAAGTAACAAGGGGGCGTGGCTATCCGGTAGTGTGCAGTGGGAGCGAGGAGACAGGAATGCAAACCGTGACAGTATTGCATTGGAGAGAATCAGACACGCTGTATCTCAAAGCCTCAACATTTGACAAAATGTGGTGTCCTTTCCTGTTACTTATTCAGCAGCCTAAAGCCTCACAATGTTAATCGGCTACATGTTTCAATGGACATTCATACTTGTAGGTGCAACCTTCTGCTCATAATGTTTATTTGTTTTATACTTTGTTTCTCTTTCACCTCTCCTTTGGTGTTTATTTGGAAGAATGAGGGGTTGGGTTGTAGAGTTGGATGTCAACTCATTCCCAGCCTTAGCAGATACAGGATGTACACAGA
This sequence comes from Muraenolepis orangiensis, assembly GCA_027704905.1. NCBI lineage: Eukaryota > Metazoa > Chordata > Actinopteri > Gadiformes > Muraenolepididae > Muraenolepis > Muraenolepis orangiensis. Next base: position 3,496,054 of record CM051001.1, on the reverse strand, counting down.
CTCTAGTGCAGTCAGACCTAGTGCTCCAGAGTACTGGAATGGGGCTATATAGATATACCGCCCGCCGTTCACCTATACTCAAATAATTTGAGTCAAATATGATGATAAACACACAGCTGTTTCGCGGCCCGGCAGTAACACCTCCACGGCCCGGGACCGGTCCGCGGCCCGGCGGTTGGGAGCCCCTGTTCTATAGCGCCTTCCGGAGGGGAGAAGGGCAAACAGTCCATGGTTGGGGTGAGAGGGGTCATCTACAATTTTTTGTGCCTTCCTCAGACACCGTTTGTGGTGGGTAGTGTTTATTGCAGGGAGGGGTAGTCCAACGATGCGTTGGGGGGTTTTCACCACCCTCTGCAGCGCTCTCCGGTCTGAAACAGTGCAGTTTCCGTACCACACTGTGATGCAGTTGGTGAGGATGCTTTCAATAGCACACCGGTAAAAGTTCACCAGAATGTGAGGGGACAGGTGGGCTTTCCTCAGTCTCCTCAGGAAGAAGAGACGCTGGTGAGCCTTCTTTACCAGTGAGGCCGTGTTGAGGGACCAGGAGAGGTCTAAGGAGAGGTGGACCCCCAGGAATTTGAAGCTGGAGACACGCTCAACCTCCACTCTGTTGATGAGGATGGGGGCGTGTGACAATACTATAATAATACTGTACACAATAAAAGGAACAATATAAAGAACAATAAATAGACTGATGTATGATATATGCGTATGTTGAATTGTGTAAAAAGCATTTAAAAAGCATTTTAAAGTGCCAGTAGTGCAACAGCATCATGAATACAGTGCAGTTACTGCAATGAGTTCAGAAAGTCCAGCAAAAGTATGACAGTGTAATGTCATTTGGATGACAATAGTTAATAGTGGCAGCACTCATAGAAGTTTAGTAGTATCCACTAAAACCATTTAATCCTCCAGATTGCGATTTTGATGAAATAATTGTCCAACCTTTAATTTTTACACCAGCAGCACAACTAGGTGTTTTCATTCTCCATTCTGCCGAAGTTTATGGATCTCTGTCAATAATGAACGCACAGTATTATGTATTGCAGTGATTAAGGTGGATATTAACAGTTTAAATAACCTAATGACGTAGTATAATTCTAGTTTCATAAGTATGGTACGGGAACTGCCCAGTGTATGGTTGGAGGTGAGCTCCCCTCCCTCCTGGATATATACAACCAGCGGTGCGTGGTCAAGGCCAAACGCATCATAAAGACATTGCCCACCCAGCCACCAACTGTACTCACTGTTACCGTCAGGCAGGCGATACCTCAGTATCAAGTGCCGTACAAATAGACTCAGAGATAGCTTCCACAGTCAGGCCATCAGGCTGCTGAACAAGGGTGTATAGCAGTGGCGAAGCGTGTCTATCACAACTGGACCTTCTGTAGACCAGGGGTTCCCAAACTTTTCAGCCCACGACCCCCAACATAACAGCCTGGAGACTGGCGACCCCCCACTATCACTGTCCGACGGGGTGGGGGTGGGGGGTAATCGCGAACATCGTGAAGTCCAATCGCGAACATTGTGTGTGGCTTTTTTTCAATGATGATACTGTCGTGAATCTGTGGGAATCAGAATTATTTTATTTGTCACTCACGTTATTATTAACAATAATAATAATACAAATGATAAAAAATTAATAAACCTCATGGGTCACATCAAGAGGATTCTGAAAACATCTCGCGACCTCCCCCTCGGGGTGCCGCGACCCCCACCTCGGGGTCCCGCGACCCCCACCTCGGGGTGCCGCGACCCCCACCTCGGGGTGCCGCGACCCCCACCTCGGGGTGCCGCGACCCCCACTTTGGGAACCCCTGCTGTAGACCATTTATTCATTTTATTTAAGTTTGATTCAATTGTATTACATTTTATTAATACAATTAATCAAACTCATCTGAGAGTTCCAGGGTCTTCTCTGAATACCTTGAAGGCCCTAACGCTTCACCACTGGTGTATAGCATATAACAATGTATATTTTATTACATTGATTTATATATATAGCTCTTTTTCTGTGCTAATATATTGCATTTTATGCATGCATTTTTATATTTTTATATATTTAGCGTTATACAGTTTGTACTTTTTACTTCTTTTTTATTCTATTCTGTTTTTTATAACTGCTGTCTGTCGTGGGGTATTGTGTCACTAGTGCACCACGGAGAATGTCCTAACCCATGCAACCACACAGTGCAAGCGGGTAGCTACATAGGATACACTCCCCAGTGGGCTAGCTACCATACTGATCTCCAATATCACTCCAACAAGCAAGCACGGAGGCGGTGAATAAAAGTATAAAACATAGGGGGTTCCCAATATAATTCATAATACAGTACTACTAAACCTATAAAACTACACTGTGCGTGGGGCTTTCTCTGGGACTACAGGCTAGGCTATAAGGGGCCCTGCTCCCGGTGGTCTCCCCACCCTGCTAGTTCCCCCCCCCCCCCCCCCCCGCTATAAGGTTCCCCCCCTCGTCAGGCGGTACACTACACACGTAGGGGTGACACTACAAACTGGCACACTACACACGTAGGGGTGACACTACAAACTGGCACACTACACACGTAGGGGTGACACTACAAACTGGTACACTACACACGTAGGGTGACACTACAAACTGGCACACTACACACGTAGGGGTGACACTGCAACAAAGGGAAAAATGGGGGGGGGGGGGGGGGGTAATACTGATACTGGGGACGTGGCCCTATCTGGGCGGTAGGCCTATGGATCAAGCCCCCCTTCCCCTAACCCTGTCCCTAACACAGCTATACGAAGCTAACTACACTATGCGGCCTGTACCCCATAAACAGGGAACAAAGTGCCTAGGGCGCAGTGTTAGTCGTGGCCGATCGAGGGACTCCCACTGTCCGTCTCCTCGGATGGTCGGTCCCACCAGGCTGCTATTCCCAGTGCGAGGCGTCGGCGATCCGTGACCCGCTCGAAGTGTTGTCGTGGCTCGTTCTGCCCCGTACAACCATTTCCAAGCTCCTTTAGTCCCGGCTCCGGACGTGTTGATTGCCACCTGGCTTGGAGCTCATCAGCTGATCAGGGGCACCTGGCGTTGCGTACGCTGCCCCGCCCTCAGAGCTGCCACTCAGCGCAGCCGCCGTCGTCAGCCCCAGGTCACCATCTCCTGGTCGGTTTGCTCCATCACCTCCTCTGAAACGCAAAAGGTACACACACCAAACACGCGACAATTGCACATAAGATTTTCACTCATAGTTGTACTTGTATAAACTGTGATGTGACAATAAACTTGACTTTACTTGACTTGTCAGAGACGTCGACGGATGCCAAATAATACATAACTTTCCACTTTGTACAATTAATGGAACCTGTTTCAGATTCCTGATATATTTTAAGGGAGGCTGGCCTTTTATTCTTATTGCAGACTTCTCCAATGAACTGTAGTGTATTTTTATACCCTAAGTATAAAACTTGAACACTGTCTGTGATACTGTATGCATTGAAAGAGCCATGTGTGTGTGAGCGGTCAACAGGCGCTGCTAGGAATACGACCCCCTGGAGTGTGTGCTGTAAACTCGTGACGTGACAACAGAGACACCGAGTGATCAACCGGAGTAGTGGAGACTGATTGTACCTCGAGACTGATACGATTAGTAGATGTTTGTTTACTGTGATTAACCGGAGTAGTGGATGCTGATTGTACCTTGAGACTGATACGATTAGTAGATGTTTGATACTACTTTCTATATAATGTTTGGTAAAGGAGCACGGCAGGCTCCATCTTGCTGCAGTAGATGAATTTGATGCTTTGTTCAATAAAGACATTGGACTTAGTATCCGGAACACTGAGAAAGATTCTTATTCCACCGAGTAGAAATTATACTACAGAACAAAATATGATAATGAGTTTCTCCTGCTCACAACTGACAACAGTTTTTATTGAGTTGATATAAGACTTTATTCTGAGAGTAACAAGCATAATAACGTGACTGGACTCTATGCGTGTGATTCTGGTGTTTATCACACTTGATGAAGGGGAGTCATCAAACATACTCAGTTTCAGTAGCTTTAATTAACATGTATTGATAATTAACTTATCTTGGTACAGGAGGTATTGTGGAGAGGAAGTGTGGTCTCGTGCTCTCTGGCTTTGACGGTCCTGGAACTGTTCAAACCACAATGAACACATTCATTCATATTTAATACACATGGTTAATATTGATAATTGTTGTCATATAAAGTCATTGAAATATAAGATGTTGAACAATTTGATGTCAGTTTGTTCTTCCTGACACTTAACAAAAACATTTATCAATGAAGTCAATAATGTGACAATTGTTTTTGTGTGTGTGTGTGCGTGTGTGTGCGTGTGCGTGTGCGTGTGTGTGCGTGTGCGTGTGCGTGTGCGTGTGCGTGTGCGTGTGTGTGTGTGTGTGTGTGTGTGTGTGTGTGTGTGTGTGTTAGGTATGCGCCTATAGTGATGTCGCACTACATAGCAAGTTAGACCCGTTTCACATAAGCGAAGTTGATTCCTGAGAAAAGGAGTGGAACAAAGGAACCAGACACCAGCTGCTGGTCCGCCCCCAGAATCCCCTGAACGTGGACAGCTTCATAAAGAAGGAAGGCAGGAGAGAAGGTCGCTCTGGACTTTGTCTCCAAAACATCAATAACAGGAGGCTTAGTGAAGGTTGGTTATAGGCATAGGGTAACGCTTATGATATCAGACAAGTCACATATACAGACAAGGCTTCAGAACCAGGTAAGTGGGGCTTTGTAGAGTAAAGTGTAAAACGAGCCATCTCTTACTACATATTTAAGTTTCACTTTCAATACAACGGTTTCCAAAAAAGGCAAGGGCAAACCAGTTTGTAGAGTTGAAGAGATTCTCATTATTATTTATTAATAATAATAATAATAATAATAATAATAATAATAGTAACAATAATAATACTTGTATTGCGCCTTTTCATGTGGTGAAAACAAACATTTTAAAACCACCTGATGGGATCTCACGATGTGGATGTGTTGGGCCCCTGGTTTGTGAATAACCATTGTTTATATGTTTAATCATCCAAATGTTATGGTTGATGGTTGATGGTTGTTATTGGTGTCAAACTGAAACTGAAACAATGTGAAAAGCGTTTGCATATATTGTATGCAAATATTGTTCGTGTAGTGTATTTTTATACACTAAGTATGACTTAGTGACTTGGATCTGGTATGATCGCTTTATTTGTGGCTGGACCCACGTTGGTTTGAAGATGCAGACGTATACCCAGTCCTCCACCTGGGATGATGACTTGTCTGGGGTTGGATCGGCAGTACAATCAGTGGCGCCTGTTGGCCGCTTGTATATGTTAATCAAACACATGGCTCTTACAATGCATACAGTATCACAGACAGTGTTTTAGTTTATACTTAGGGTATAAAAATACACTACACGTTCAAAGAGTGTACTGCTGTGTGATGATGAGGATGTAGGCCTCCCTTATTCATAGGACCTATGTCCTGCCTGCTATGGTATGAAGGAAGTCCACAGCTCGTCATTTACAACACATTTAGAAAAAAAAGAAGAAAAGAAAAGCAAGGAAAGCAGGAGATATTGGATATTCAAGATATTGTTGATTTCAAAAGCTTTTATATGGCATGACATTTTACTAAGCTTCACATAGTTATGTGTAGCCTTTGTGTTTTAAATGATGGACTAAATTGTTTATAAGTGTCAATGAAAAGTCTGATTAAATGAATTATTGTCTTTGGTCTATTGTTCACACATTGATGCGTGTCGAACTAAAGCGACGGATGGAGTGAACAATAAATGTAAAGCAAAGACATCACTAGTGATGAGTAGATTCACCCTCACGTTTAGTTTCAGAAACAAGCACACCTGGTAATTAGGTAAGATACGACGTAGATCTAGATCTAGAATCCAGATCTAAAATGGGATTTGGACTGTGCTTAGTGCTTATTATGAAAACCTCATTATAATATTTAACCCTTTGTGGTTTTTGTTGTGGCTTATTTCATTTTTAAAGGAAACCGGGGAGTATGGAGTCAAGCATGGTGAGTCTGTCCTAAGTGTTACTTTTTGCATTGCTTTACTGTAGTTTACTATATGTATATTCCTTACTATAGGTTCTTACTAAAAGAGACCATCTGCTATTGTTGAATCAGAATCAACAGGACCATCAAGAGGACCCACAGCCTGGGGACCTGATAGAAATTGTCCGCAGTCTCTTCGCGCATTGGGCTGTATACATTGGATATAACATGGTTGTTCACCTGGTAATCAACAGTAAGTAGACCTTACACCAGATACAAACCCAACTGGGCCTACATCATCGCATGTTTTTATCAAGAGTGTATATATATATATATAAGATAAATATATAAATCTATATATTTATTTATTTTGTAGGCCTTCTTGGATGTGATTATGGATCTTAATTGTAATATAAATATAACCCCACAGGTGTAATGCTTTATTAAAAGTTGTAAAAAAGAAAATAAACCTTGAAATGGATAGCTAATGGGTACAAAGGATATGCCTCCCCCTCCTGTGTCTTCTTTTAAATAATAAAGATCCAGATGATACCAAAGGCCCTGTGAAGATGGAGAAACTGAAAGATGTTGTTGATGGTTCCAAGTGGAAGATCAACAATTTGCTGGATTACAAGAAGACACCCCGGTTAGCCTCCCTCATCGTGGAGGAGGCCCTGGAGCAGGTCGGCACTGAGCACCGGTACAATGTCCTGCTGTACAACTGTGAACACTTCGCTACGCGGCTGCGCTACGGCATCGGTGAATGTCTACAGGTGAGCCGTCCTGGTGTATAATGTGTGTACTGTTGCCAGGTATGTATTCTAATATAAGGTTTTAACTGAATAAAAGTGTCAAAGTCAATGTTCTGCCTTGCAGGTCCGGAAAGGTGTAGCTGCTGCTGCTGTAGGCTCAGGTTCAGCTGGAGTTGGTCTGCTAGCCTCGATTGGCGCGTCGGTCAGCAGCTCACGGTAGTGGGGATGAGGGCTATGGCGTGGGATTCTTTCTGCAGTCAAATTAATGATAGATTACATAATAAACTATTTACAATTTGAACCAAATGTATGACAATATTTTTGTACTTTTGTACTGTAGTTTGTACTTGGTAATATGCTAATTTGAAGCGAACTTTGTTTAATTTCAATGTGGTGTGACACACTCAAGGTGTAGAGGTAGGGAATTAAAAATTGGGACTGACAATAATGAAGTCGTTCTGTGAAGTGTTCAAAATGAACACCAATGGTTTAATGATGTTGTTTTTGTGGAGGAGAGGGGTAGGGGTTAGTCCACCAGCCAGCACTACTGCACCGTCCCAGGGAATCACTGCAGTGTAGGGTAGTCTGATGGGCACTCCCATATCTGATGGCACTCAATGACACGTTTGAAACGGCCTGTAATGGCTGATCAGTAAAATTAAATAATGTGAACCCTTTGGAATAAGAGAAAGTACCCATCTCTAAACCATGGTTGGCATACATGACCAATGTACAGTATTTGTCGCTACCAAATTATGGACCCAAACCCAAATGCACGACTCGAGACAAAATCTAAATAGAGTCTTTACTGATGAAATGTAAAGTCCAACAAACATCACTTAGATGAGGGACGCTGGTTCTCTGACATGAAACAAGACGCTGGTTCTCTGACATGAAACAAGACGCTGGTTCTCTGGTTCTCTGACATGAAACAAGACGCTGGTTCTCTGACATGAAACAAGACGCTGGTTCTCTGGTTCTCTAACATGAAACAAGGTGCTGGTTCTCTAACATGAAACAAGACAAACTGGCCCAGACTATTCAAACACAAGGGAACAGGGAACAGGTGGAAACAATCAGGTGCGGGCAGACAATCACACAGGCGGGAAAACACGAGGGAGAATTCAATCGTGATGCGCTGCAGCTGCGGGTAAGAAGTAACAAGGGGGCGTGGCTCTCCGGTAGTGTGCAGTGGGAGCGAGGAGACAGGAATGCAAACCGTGACAGTATTGCATTGGAGAGAATCAGACACGCTGTATCTCAAAGCCTCAACATTTGACAAAATGTGGCGTCCTTTCCTGTGTTACTTATTCAGCAGCCTAAAGCCTCACAATGTTAATCGGCTATATGTTTCAATGGACATTCATACTTGTAGGTGCAACCTTCTGCTCATAATGTTTATTTGTTTTATACTTTGTTTCTCTTTCACCTCTCCTTTGGTGTTTATTTAGAAGAATGAGGGGTTGGGTTGTAGAGTTGGATGTCAACTCATTCCCAGCCTTAGCAGATACAGGATGTACACAGACTCTAGTGCAGTCAGACCTAGTGCTCCAGAGTACTGGAATGGGGCTGAGTTGAGTGATGGGATGTCTAAGGACTCTACCCTAGATCACTGTGTGGGTATAGACCGCCACAGTTTGTCTGTCTGCAAGATAACCTCATAAAAAAGTCATTTAGAAATTGGAAAAAACATGGTCGTTAGATTAATTATAGGCCAACAAACAGTTGATTATGTTTGGTGTAAATCCGGATTCAAATCTGGATCCGACTCCAGGGGACAAATGCAATACAGTACAATGTACAGTACAATGGAATACAGTGGAATCCCATTCCCTCCCACAGTATGAATTTCCTATAATTTAAGCCTATATACTATGCTATGTGCAATACTTACTTTTCAAACTATTCAACACTAGATTAGATTCAAATCTATTGTCATTGCACAGCAAGTACAGTACAGCGAATATAATTTAGCATCTAACCAGAGTGCACATGTTACAGTAAAGTGCATGGTAATATAGTATCATTTACAGTTTAAATTTACAGGTTAAAAGACAGTCTAGGTATAAATGTGATATGATCATAATAATAGGTATATGTATGTACAGGTAAGTGAGTATTTTAGGTACTGATCAGGGGTATGCTATTATTGAAGCAGGATACAAATATATAGATCTAAATGTATATACAAGTGAGCATATATAAATGTATGGCATATATAAATGTATATGTATATACATGAATAGGAGCAGTTATATCAACATATTTAAATATATATGTCAGGTACAGTAAACAGGTATCTTAGTAATAAATATGTAAACTATAGAGAGGTGGGGAGTTGAGATACAGTTTGTTTTTACATTTTTCTTTTTTTTTTCTTTTTTTACAGTTAGTCAGATTGGTGGTGATTGTTTATAGGTGTTGATCAGAGGTGTGGGGCAGGGGGGGGGGGCAGCAGAGGGGGCGTCAGTAGGGGGGGGTGCAGCAGCAGGGGGGGGGGCGTCAGTAGGGGGGGGGCAGCAGGGGGGGGGGGCAGCAGAGGGGGCGTCAGTAGGGGGGGGTGCAGCAGAGGGGGCGTCAGTAGGGGGGGGTGCAGCAGCAGGGGGGGGGGCAGCAGGGGCGCAGAGGGGGGTGCAGCAGAGGGGGGGGGCAGCGGGGGGTGCAGGGGGGGGGGGGGGTGGGGGCTGTCTTCGTGGTTCAGAGTTCAGGGAGATGACAGCTGAGGGGAAGAAGCTGTTCCTAAGCTGCTTGACTTGGAAGAGAGGCTTCTATAGCGCCTCCTGGAGGGGAGGAGGGAAAACAGTCCATGGTTGGGGTGAGAGGGGTCATCTACAATTGTTTGTGCCTTCCTCAGACACAGTTTGTGGTGGGTAGTGTTTATTACAGGGAGGAGTAGTCCAACGATGCGTTTGGCGGTTTTCACCACCCTCTGCAGCGCTTTACGGTCGGAAACAGTGCAGTTGCCGTACCACACTGTGGTGTGTGCGATTTTGATTAAATAATTGTCCAACCTTTAACTTTTACACCAGCAGCACAACTAGGTGTTTTCATTCTCCATTCTGCCGAAGTTTATGGATCTCTGTCAACAATGAACGCACAGTATTATGTATTGCAGTGATTAAGGTGGATATTAACAGTTTAAATAACCTAATGACGTAGTATAATTCTAGTTTCAAGTATGGTACAGGAACTGCACCGCATCCGAGCGCAGAGCGCTTCAAAGGGTGGTGGGACGGCCCAGTATATGGTTGGAGGTTAGCTTCCCTCCCTCCTGGATATATACAACCAGCGGTGCGTGGCCAAGGCCAAACGCATCATAAAGACATTGCCCACCCAGCCACCAACTGTACTCACTGTTACCGTCAGGCAGGCGATACCGCAGTATCAAGTGCCGTATAAATAGACTCAGAGACAGCTTCCACAGTCAGGCCATCAGGCTGCTGAACAAGGGTGTATAGCATATAACAATGTGTATTTTATTACATTGATTTATATATATAGCTCTTTTTCTGTGCTAATATATTGCATTTTATGTATGCATTTTTATATATTTAGCGTTATACAGTTTGTACTTCTGATGGGGGGGGGGGGGGTACTACTGATACTGGGGACGTGGCCCTATCTGGGCAGTAGGCCTATGGATCAAGCCCCCCTTCCCCTAACCCTGTCCCTAACACAGCTATACTAAGCTAACTACACTATGCGGCCTGTACCCCATAAACAGGGAACAAAGTGCCTAGGGCACCACAGTGTTAGTCGTGGCCGATCGAGGGACTCCCACTGTCCGTCTCCTCGGATGGTCGGTCCCACCAGGCTGCTATTCCCCGTGCGAGGCGTCGGCGATCCGTGGCCCGCTCGAAGTGTTGTCGTGGCTCGTTCTGCCCCGTACAACCATTTCCAAGCTCCTTTAATCCCGGCTCCGGACGTGTTGATTGCCACCTGGCTTGGAGCTGATCAGGGGCACCTGGCGTTGCGTACGCTGCCCCGCCCTCAGAGCTGCCACTCAGCGCAGCCGCCGTCGTCAGCCCCAGGTCACCATCTCCTGGTCGGTTTGCTCCACCACCTCCTCTGAAACGCAAAAGGTACACACACAGTGGCGGCCGGTGACATCCGAAGTAGGAGGGGCGCACTCAATTTGAGTCGCGCATGCGTGACTGGTTTCCTTGTTCGGGCGCAATGAAATGCGCTCCCAGAGATCGTATTCAGGACCCTTGATAGGCTACATTTGCCTATCAAATTTGGTACCTACCTCAAAACCTTGACCCTTGATAGGCTACATTGCCTATCAAATTTGGTACCTACCTCCAAACCTGGGCGCACTGCCGTGCGCCCAGGTTTGGAGGTAGGTACCAAATTTCTATGAGAGTGACGTCAATGACAAACGAGGGGGGAGAATAGCACGCACAACAATGATTTATATTTGCTATATTAACGTTATTGTGCATTTTAAACACAAACATACATAAAATGAGTAATTATTATTCATTTTAAACATGTTTAGTTAATTTTTAGGGATCAAAAAAATAAAAAATAAAAAAACACAATTATTATAATTTTTATTTTTTATTTTTTTTTCCTCTCTCAACCAGGTGGGGCGGCGCCCCTGCGCCCCTATGGACGAGCCGCCACTGTACACACACCAAACACGCGACAATTGCACATACGATTTTCACTCATTGTTGTACTTGTATAAACTGTGATGTGACAATAAACTTGACTTTACTTGACTTGTCAGAGACGTCGACGGATGCCAAATAATACATAACTTTCCACTTTGTACAATTAATGGAACCTGTTTCAGATTCCTGATATATTTTAAGGGAGGCTGGCCTTTTATTCTTATTGCAGACTTCTCCAATGAACTGTAGTGTATTTTTATACCCTAAGTATAAAACTTGAACACTGTCTGTGATACTGTATGCATTGAAAGAGCCATGTGTGTGTGAGCGGTCAACAGGCGCTGCTAGGAATACGACCCCCTGGAGTGTGTGCTGTAAACTCGTGACGTGACAACAGAGACACCGAGTGATCAACCGGAGTAGTGGAGACTGATTGTACCTCGAGACTGATACGATTAGTAGATGTTTGTTTACTGTGATTAACCGGAGTAGTGGATGCTGATTGTACCTTGAGACTGATACGATTAGTAGATGTTTGATACTACTTTCTATATAATGTTTGGTAAAGGAGCACGGCAGGCTCCATCTTGCTGCAGTAGATGAATTTGATGCTTTGTTCAATAAAGACATTGGACTTAGTATCCGGAACACTGAGAAAGATTCTTATTCCACCGAGTGGAAATTATACTACAGAACAAAATATGATAATGAGTTTCTCCTGCTCACAACACTTTTTATTGAGTTGATATAAGCACTTTATTCTGAGAGTAACAAGCATAATAACGTGACTGGACTCTATGCGTGTGATTCTGGTGTTTATCACACTTGATGAAGGGGAGTCATCAAACAGTTAATTTGAACTGTTCAAACCACAATGAACACATTCATTCATATTTAATACACATGGTTAATATTGATAATTGTTGTCATATAAAGTCATCGAAATAGAAGATGTGTTGAACAATTTGATGTCAGTTTGTTCTTCCTGACAATTAACAAAAACATTTATCAATTAAGTCAATAATGTGACAATTGTTTTTGTGTGTGTGTGTGTGTGTGTGTGCGTGCGTGCGTGCGTGCGTGCGTGTGCGTGTGCGTGTGCGTGTGTGTGTGTGTGTGTGTTAGGTATGCGCCTAAGTGATGTCGCACTACATAGCAAGTTAGCTCCGTTTCACATAAGCGAAGTTGATTCCTGAGAAAAGGAGTGGAGCAAAGGAACCAGACACCAGCTGCTGGTCCGCCCCCAGAATCCCCTGAACGTGGACCGCTTCATAAAGAAGGAAGGCAGGAGAGAAGGTCGCTCTGGACTTTGTCTCCTAAACATCAATAACAGGAGGCTTAGTGAAGGTTGGTTATAGGCATAGGGTAACGCTTATGATATCAGACAAGTCACATATACAGACAAGGCTTCAGAACGAGGTAAGTGGGGCTTTGTAGAGTAAAGTGTAAAACGAGCCATCTCTTACTACATATTTAAGTTTCACTTTCAATACAACGGTTTCCAAAAAAGGCAAGGGCAAACCAGTTTGTAGAGTTGAAGAGATTCTCATTATTATTTATTAATAATAATAATAATAATAATAATAATAATTATAATAATTATAATACTTGTATTGCGCCTTTTCATGTGGTGAAAACAAACATTTTAAAACCAGCTGATGGGATCTCACGATGTGGATGTGTTGGGCCCCTGGTTTGTGAATAACCATTGTTTATATGTTTAATCATCCAAATGTTATGGTTGATGGTTGATGGTTGTTATTGGTGTCAAACTGAAACTGAAACAATGTGAAAAGCGTTTGCATATATTGTATGCAAATATTGTTCGTGTAGTGTATTTTTATACCCTAGGTATAAAACTAAAACACTGTCTGTGATACTGTATGCATTGTAAGGGCCCTGCGTGTTGAGGCGACCAACGGGTATTGCCTAGAATGCGACCCCCCCCCCCCCCGGGGGTTTGTGCTTGTAAACTTGTAACGTCACAATGAAGACACGTGACCAACCAGAGTAGTGGATACTGGTTGTACCTCAAGACCAACAGGAGTAGTAGATGTTTCTTTACCTTGACCAATAGGAGTAGTAGATTAACGTGATACTACTTCCTATATAATGTTTGGTAAAGGAGCGCGTCCCCAGTCTGTGAATTGGCACGGCAGGCTCCATCTTGCTGCAGTAAATGCTTTCATTTGATGCTTTTGTTCAATAAAGATATTGAACTTAATATCCGGACCTCTCTTAAAGATTCTTATTTCCATCTGAGTAGAAATTATACTATATTTGCATAAAGAGTCATAGCACAAGTCAACTAACAATTGTAAAAACCATATGTGATGGTACTGCATACAGTGTTGTAACATCAAACAACCATCAGTCACTCCTTCAGGACTACCTGTAAAAATGAATTGTTCACAGGGTTCATGCATGCGTTAATTCAAGCATTGCAACTCTGATTAAACCCCTTTCTGTGAGTAATGTAATATTATAATAATGTAGTGTTATTACTCTGTAATAATTTACTCAGCAAATATACTCTCTGGTTAATATGTATATATGGAGCACAGAATGAAAACTCAGCAACAATAAAAAACAACAATGTCCATGTTTTCTTATTTAAGATTACATTCCTTAAGGTCTTCATTTATGATTTACCATTCCCTGGGGGGAATTAGGCATAAAACATTAAACACAATCAAAACAAACACAAAATCTGTTAATCTGATACAAATAGGCTTCATAACCATTAAACCACATTTGTATCATTGCATCATATCTTAAACATATTGAAAAAGAAAATCTTAGTTAATCAAAAACATATCATGCATTTAAAAAACCAATATTAATGGGATGAGTTGACGTAGAAGTTATTGTACGATCAGTGGTCCTAGGGGGCCCTTGATTCCCTAAGTCAGGTATTTTATATATGTGCTGTTCTAGCAAATATTCTTAATGTTGTTGTAGGAGAAAACCCTCTGTTATCTGCATGGTGTGATGTTATTCAATGGAATCCGTATGCATCTGGAACCCAGCTTCACCCGTTGGTCCTCAGCAGGCTTAAGGACCCCTTTGGAGGACTGATTACCATTTGCTTCCCCTCAAGTCAAGTCAAGTCAAGTTTATAGTATAAGTATAAAGCAGTGATGTGAAAATGTTATGTGCAATACCCGACGACAGACAGCAGTTATAAAAATAAGATAAAAATAGAATAAAAATAGAATAAAGTTAAAAAATAAAAATAAAAATAAAAATGCAATTTATAAAATGCAAAATATCAGCATAGAAAAGAGCAATATGTATATATAAATCAATGTAATAAAATATACATCGTTATATGCTATACGCCCTTGTTCAGCAGCCTGATGGCCTGACTGTGGAAGCTATCTCTAAGCCTATTTGTACGGCACTTGATACTGCGGTATCGCCTGCCTGATGGTAACAGTGAGTACAGTTCGTGGCTGGGGTGGGCAATGTCTTTTATGATTCGTTTGGCCTTGGCCACGCACCGTTGATTGTATATATCCAGGAGGGAGGGGAGCTCACCTCCAACGATATACTGGGCCGTCCGCACCACCCTTTGAAGCGCTCTGCGCTCGAGTGCGGTGCAGTTCCCGTTCCAGGCGGTGATACATCCTGTAAGAACACTCTCGATGGTGCCGTTATAGAATGTTCTCAGGATGCGGGGGCCCATGCTGAATTTCTTCAGACGCCTGAGGAAATACAGGCGTTGTTGCGCCCTTTTCACCACGTGTGTGGTGTGCGTGGACCATGTGAGGTCCTCGGAGATGTGCACGCCGGCTCGTCTTAGCAAAATCTGTCTAGGTGTCCTTGAGCAAGACACCCTAACCCTAACTGCTCCTGACGTGCTGGCTGTCTCCTTGCATGGCTGACTCCGCCGTCGGTGTATGAATGGGTAATGTGAGGACTTTACATGACTTGTAAAGCGCTTTGGATAAAAGCGCTATATAAAAGCCGGCATTATTATTATTAACTTGAAGCTGCTGACCCTCTCTACTGCAACACCGTCGATGGAGATGGGGCTGTGCTCTCCCATCTGCTTCCTGAAGTCAACGATCAGCTCCTTGGTCTTCTTGACGTTGAGGGCGAGGCTGTTCTCCTGGCACCACTGCTCCAGCGATCCGACCTCCTCCCTGTAGGCTGTCTCGTCGTTGCCGGCGATCAGGCACATCACTGTCGTGTCGCCAGCAAACTTGATGATGACGTTGGAGCTGTGCATAGCCATGCAGTCGTTGGTGTAGGAGTAGAGGAGAGGGCTCAGCACGCATCCCTGGGGGGCTCCCGTGTTGAGGGTCAGTGGCTCTGATGTGGTGCTGCCCATCCTCACCACCTGGCGGCGGTCCGACAGGAGGTCCAGTATCCAGCTGCACGTGGATGGGGGCACGCCTAGACCTCTAAGCTTGGTGTCGAGCTTGGCAGGAACTATTGTGTTGAACGCTGAGCTGTAGTCCACAAACAGCATTCGCACATAACAGTTCTTTCCCTCCAGGTGGGAAAGGGTAGTGTGGAGGGCCATGGCAATTGCGTCGTCCGTGGATCTATTTTGACGATATGCAAATTGCCATGGGTCCAGCGTGGCAGGTAACACGGAGCAAATAATGTCCTTGACCTACCTCTCAAAGCATTTCCTGACAATCGCGGTGAGGGCTACAGGTCTATAGTCATTCAGGTAGGTTACCTTGGGTTGTTTAGGGACAGGCACGATGGTGGACATCTTGAAGACCGCGGGGACAACAGCCTGGGACAGGGAGAGGTTGAAGATGTCTGCAAAGACTCCTGCCAACTGGTCTGCGCATGCTCTGAGGACTTACGGATGTTCAGCCGCTTGAAGGTGCGGCGTACATCCGCCTCCGAGATGCTCAGCAGGCTGGTCTCCTCAGGCGGCGCTGGCTTCGGCGGGCTGCCGTTTACGTCGAACCGAGCAAAAACAGTATTTAGCTCTCCTGGGAGGGAGGTAGAGGAGTTCTCTACACAACTGGTTCTCCCTCTGAAGTTCGTTATCGTCTGCAGCCCCTGCCACATACCCCTCGCATCGTGGCTCTTGAATTTATCTTCCACTCTGTCCTTATATTTACATTTACATTTAGGGCATTTGGCAGACGCTTTTATCCAAAGCGACTTACAAGGTGTACATTAGTTGAAGCAGACAATAGCATAACACTGGGGTACGCAAACATAAAAATACAGCAGTTCACAAGTATTCATATTGACAAGATGAATAACACAATTTCGTACTGCTAGGTCACCTGCTTAAGTAGCTGTGATAAGAGCGTGTTAACAACATTAAGGACATACACTTGCTAACATATACAACATGCTAAGAGCTATTAATGTCAGGACTTAAGCAAGTTTAGGGGTTTCACAAAGGAGAAGGAGGGTTCAAGGAGAGTCCAGGTGGACTCTGAACAGGTGGGTCTTGAGTCTCTTGCGGAAGCTGGCGAGGGACTCTGCCGTCCTGACATGAGACGGGAGTTCATTCCACCACTGTGGAGCCAGAGCCATGAAGAGCTGGGTCTTGGACGAGCGATGTTTGGTTGACATTAGTGAAGGTCGAACAAGTCGCCTGGCAGAAGTTGAGCGGAGCGCTCTGGCTGGGATGTAGGGTTTGACCAACGCCTGGAGGTAGGCCGGGGCAGTTCCATTGACTGCCCTAAAGGTCAGCACCAGAGTCTTGAATTTGATGCGAGCATTTACCGGAAGCCAGTGGAGATCACGGAAGAGAGGGGTCACGTGGGAGAATTTCGGTAGGTTGAATACCAGGCGTGCTGCTGCGTTCTGGATGCGTTGGAGGGGCTTGGTTGCAGAGGCGGGGAGTCCCGCCAGGAGAGAGTTGCAGTAGTCGAGGCGGGTGATGACGAGTGCTTGGACCAGGATCTGCGCCGCTTCACGTGTGAGGAAGGGCCGGATCCTGCGGATGTTGTAGAGGGCAATTCTGCAAGATCGGGCCACCGCGGTGACGTTGGCATTGCAGGACAGCTGGTCATCTACCACCACACCAAGGTCTCTTGTTGTGGTTGAGGGGGAGACTTGGGTGTTCTCGATGGTGACCAGTAGGTCCAACTGAGGGCAGTCTTTCCCCGGTATGAAGAGGAGCTCAGTCTTGTCAAGGTTGAGCTTCAGGTGGTTGGCGGCTGTCCATCTGCTGATGTCGGCCAGGCATTTTGAGATGCGTGTTGCTATTTGGGTTTCTGAGGGGGGAAAGGAGAGAAACAGTTGAGTGTCATCTGCATAGCAGTGATAGGAGAAGCCATGAGATGCGATTACAGAGCCTAGCGATTTAGTGTAAAGAGAAAACAGAAGGGGTCCCAATACTGAGCCTTGAGGGACTCCGGTGTCCAGGGTGCAGGGTTTGGACAGGGAACCGTTCCATGTGACCTGATAAGTCCGATCTGCAAGGTAGGAGGTGAACCAGGATAACGCAGTTCCAGCGATTCCAAGCTCGGCGAGAGTGGAGAGGAGGATCTGGTGGTTCACTGTGTCGAACGCCGCAGACAGGTCGAGAAGGATCAGTACCGATGAGAGGGACGAGCTTCTGGCATCACGAAGAGACTCTGTCACTGTGAGCAGTGCCATCTCCGTGGAGTGCGCAGCCTTGAAGCCTGACTGGTGAGGGTCGAGGAGGTTGTTCTGGGAGAGATAGGAAGAAAGTTGTGAGGAGACAGCCCGTTCAAGGGTTTTGGACAGGAATGATAGGAGAGATACCGGTCTGTAGTTTTGGACATCAGTGGTGTCTAGGGATGGTTTCTTGAGGAGCGGCTTGATTCTGGCGGTCTTGAAGGCTGCCGGAAACAGGCCTGCCTCAAGGGAGATGTTGATTTGGGATGTAAGGAAGGGAAGGATATCGCCCGAGATGTCCTGGAGAAGAGAGGAAGGGATTGGGTCGAGGGGGCAGGTGGTAGGGTGGTTAGATGTCACCAGTTTGTTAACTTCATCAGGGGAGAGGGGGTTGAAACAGGTAAGGTTAGTGGGGGTGGGAGAGGAGGGAGGGAGGAAAGCGGTGGGGGTGAAGGAGGAGGTAATGTCGTTCACCTTCTTCGTAAAGAAGGTGACAAAGTCATCAGCTGAGAGGGAGGAGGGAGGGGGAGGGGAGGGGGGGTTGAGGAGGGAAGAGAACATGGAGAAAAGTTTCCTTGGGTTAGAGGCAGAAGAGTTTATTTTTGTACGGTAGAAGGCAGATTTAGCAGCCGATACCGTGGAGGTGAAGCCAGCGAGGAGACGGAGGTAGTGAGCGAGGTCATCAGAGGAGTCAGATTTCCTCCATTTTCTCTCGGCCGCCCGTAGCTCTGCTCTACGAGCCCACAGAGGTTCGGACAGCCAAGGAGGTGGAGGAGATGCTCGTGCTGGTCTGGAGGTGAGAGGACAGAGAGAGTCGAAGGAGGAGGAGAGAGAGGAAGTCAGAGTGGAGGAGGCTTCCTCCACCGACAAGAGAGAGAATTGTTGGGGGGATGGTAGTGAGGATAGGACAGATGCGGAGAAAGAAGAGGGAGAGAGAGTTTTCAGGTTACTACGGAAGGTAACAATGTGGGGAGTAGTGGGTAGGGAGGTGGGGGATTTGAGAGGGAGAGAGAAAGCAACAAAATGGTGATCAGAGACAGGGAGGGGTGTGACCGAGATCACCGAGGTGGTACAGGATCTTGTGAAGACAAGATCCAGTTGGTTCCCAGCTCTGTGGGTAGGGGGAGAAGGAGTGAGTGTTAGACCGAATATGGCAAAAAAGTTAATGAATTCAGGAGATTGAATTCAAAGAGTGTACTGCTGTGTGATGATGAGGATGTAGGCCTCCCTTATTCATAGGATCTATGTCCTGACTGCTATGGTATGAAGGAAGTCCACAGCTCGTCATTAACAAACACATTTAGAAAAAAAAGAAGAAAAGAAAAGCAAGGAAAGCAGGAGATATTTGATATTCAAGATATTGTTGATTTCAAAGGCTTTTATATGGCATGACATTTTACTAAGCTGTGTTTTAAATGATGGATTTACTCGTTTATAAGTGTCTATGAAAAGTCTGATTAAATTAATCATTGTCTAATCTTTGGTCTATTGTTCACACATTTATGCGTGTCGAACTAAAGCGATGGATGGAGTGAACAATAAATGTAAAGCAAAGACATCTCTAGTGATGAGTAGATTCACCCTCACGTTTAGTTTCAGAAACAAGCACACCTGGTAATTAGGTAAGATACGACGTAGATCTAGATCTATAATCCAGATCTAAAATGGGACATGGATTTGGACTAATATAAGTGCTTATTATGAAAACCTCATTATAATATTTAACCCTTTGTGGTTTTTGTTGTGGCTTATTACATTTTTTAAAGGAAACCGGGCAGTATGAAGGGATGGAGCATGGTGAGTCTGTCCTAAGTGTTCAATACTTTTTGCATTGCTTTACTATACTTTACTATATGTATGCCTTACTATAGGTTCTTACTAAAAGACTTCTTCTCCTCCGTCAGGTGGTGTTCTTCATACATGATGTTCTCCTCTTCTCAGAAGGGGCCCATGTCTGCGGGTGTCATCAGTCAGCTCTTACTTCCTACTTCCAAGTTGTTTTAGGCCCCTCGTCTGGTCCTCTGTGTCCCCGCTTTGATACCCTTCCTTGTTTCACAACTTGCTCTTTCCTATTTTTTTAGTCTGCATTAACATTGCTGCATACACATAATGCTTAGGACAGGGAGAGAATTGATGACTCTTATCTTAGAGGAGAGATGGGGGAAAGCTCCAAGCCTTCCCTTAACCCAAACATTGGGGCCCCTGACGAGGCCTGGCTGTGAACGTTAATTAGTTCTAGACATCGAATGCACCTAATACACATATAGTTATTTTACTCCACAGTATATATAAATCTATGTATTTATTTATTTTGTAGGCCTTCTTGGATGTGATTATGGATCTTAATTGTACCCCACAGGTTTAATGCTTTTAAAAAGTTGAAATGGATAGCTAATGGGTACAAAGGATATGCCTCCCCCTTCTGTCTCTTCTTTTAAATAATAAAGATCCAGGTGATACCAAAGGCCCTGTGAAGATGGAGAAACTGAAAGATGTTGTTCATGGTTCCAAGTGGAAGATCAACAATTTGCTGGATTACAAGAAGACACCCCGGTTAGCCTCCCTCATCGTGGAGGAGGCCCTGGAGCAGGTCGGCACTGAGCACCGGTACAATGTCCTGCTGTACAACTGTGAACACTTCGCTACGTGGCTGCGCTACGGCATCGGTGAATCTCTACAGGTGAGCCGTCCTGGTGTATAATGTGTGTTTTGTTGCCAGGTATGTAGTCTATTATAAGGTTTTAACTGAATAAAAGTGTCTAAGTCAATGTTCTGCCTTGCAGGTCCAGAAAGTTGTAGCTGCCGTTTTAACCTCATCAACTGCATGCCGGTTGATGTAGGCTCAGGTTTAGTTGGAGCTGGTCTGCTGATATGAAACAAGACGCTGGTTCTCTGGTTCTCTGACATGAAACAAGACGCTGGTTCTCTGACATGAAACAAGACGCTGGTTCTCTGGTTCTCTGACATGAAACAAGACGCTGGTTCTCTGACATGAAACAAGACTCTGGTTCTCTGGTTCTCTGACATGAAACAAGACGCTGGTTCTCTGGTTCTCTAACATGAAACAAGACAAACTGGCCCAGACTATTCAAACACAAGGTAACAGGGAACAGGTGGAAACAATCAGGTGCGGGCAGACAATCACACAGGCGGGAAAACACGAGGGAGAAGTCAATCGTGATGCGCTGCAGCTGCGGGTAAGAAGTAACAAGGGGGCGTGGCTATCCGGTAGTGTGCAGTGGGAGCGAGGAGACAGGAATGCAAACCGTGACAGTATTGCATTGGAGAGAATCAGACACACTGTATCTCAAAGCCTCAACATTTGACAAAATGTGGCGTCCTTTCCTGTGTTACTTATTCAGCAGCCTAAAGCCTCACAATGTTAATCGGCTACATGTTTCAATGGACATTCATACTTGTAGGTGCAACCTTATGCTCATAATGTTTATTTGTTTTATACTTTGTTTCTCTTTCACCTCTCCTTTGGTGTTTATTTGGAAGAATGAGGGGTTGGGTTGTAGAGTTGGATGTCAACTCATTCCCAGCCTTAGCAGATACAGGATGTACACAGACTCTAGTGCAGTCAGACCTAGTGCTCCAGAGTACTGGAATGGGGCTGAGTTGAGTGATGGGATGTCTAAGGACTCTACCCTAGATCACTGTGTGGGTATAGACCGCCACAGTTTGTCTGTCTGCAAGATAACCTCATAAAAAGGTATTTTAGAAATTGGAAAAAAACATGCTGGTTAGATTAATTATAGGCCAACAAACAGTTGATTATGTTTCGTGTAAATCCGGATTCAAATCTGGATCCGACTCCAGGGGACATATGCAATACAGTACAATGTACAGTAAAATGAAATACAGTGGAATCCCATTCCCTCCCGCAGTATGAATTTCCTATAATTTAACCCTATATACCAGTGGTGAAGCGTCAGGGCCTTCAAGGTATTCAGAGAAGACCCTGGAACTCTCAGATGAAACCAAAAACATCCAATTAATTGTATTAATAAAATGTAATACAATTTAATAAAATGTAATACAATTTAAATAAAATGAATAAATGAGAATGGTATCTGTGTTGTTATCTGTTATATTACAGTGTTACGTTGATTTGTTTGTCTTTCTCGGTCCATGCACTACGCATTTGAGTGGTTTTGTGTTGGAAAAACAATGCAACCAATCAGATATTTTTCTGGGTTGCTAGGAAGAATATCCTTCAACCAAAGTATTCCCGATGACTTTGGCCCTTAGACTGAATGAGAGCGTACGTTTGGATTGACAATTTGATCAACCAATCATATCGTGATTTGTAGCCAATGGGCGTATTCTTTCAGATTTCCCCACAGCTCAATAGGGAGCTAGAAGGTATACTGGCTGGAGCGAGAGGGGATCTAGCGTAGTGCTATGTTTTTTATACGTAGGTTTTTTACATCAAAATGGCAACAGGCGAAGATGATGTCGTTGCGGATTTATTGTCGGAACCATTTTCAAGACGACAATTCAATGTAAACATGGACATTATTAAAAAAGGCCGTTCAACGCCTGACAATCTTGAGCTGAATCAAGTTGTTAAAGCAGGCTATGTTCGCCATTTTCAGGCTAGCAACTGGGAAAGATACCCGTGGCTAACGGGCTCTACTGGCCACAAGAGGCTCTACTGATGGGAGTATTGCTATTTGGGACCGACAAGAGGGCAGGGATTTGGAAAGGCAACTTATTTTGGATCTGAAAAGCGATCAGCTTTATGACCTGATGGTGGTCGGACCATCCAGAAGGACAGGAGAATGGATTTGGTGTTTAAGTGAACATCATTGGTGAGTGAGACTCATTTGTCTTTGCTGGTTTTGTCTCAGCGTTGCATCTCGTTGAGCTGGTTGTTGCATTTTGCATTTTCCACACACTTATTAGTTAATGGTTAACTGATTAGTTAATGGCTGTCTTGAGTTTGTTAAGCATTGTTGTGCATTTGAATTGAGAGTTTTGACTTGATCTTTCTTTGCATCGCGGTGGTGGTGGTCTACAGCAGGGGTTCCCAAAGTGGGGGTCGCGGGACCCCGAGGGGGGGGGGGGGGTGGGGTCACGAGTTGATTTCAGAATCCTCTTGATGTGACCATGAGGTTTTTATTTGAATGTTTTTATTTAATATTTTGAATTTTTATTATTATTATTATTATTATTATTATTATTATTATTATTATTATTATTATTATTATTATTATTGTTAATAATACCGTGTGCATAGATATTTTTATTATGTAAGTCTGTTTAATATGTAAGGGTGACAAATAAAGGAATTCTGATTCCGACAGATTCACGACAGATATCATTTGCAGCGATCGCGATTAGTTTTCACGGGCTGAAAAGTTGGGGAACCCCTGGTCTACAGAAGGTCCAGTTGTGATAGACACGCTTCGCCACTGCTATATACTATCCTATGTACAATACTTACTTTACAAACTATTCAACACTATACTATAATAATAGTGTACACAATAAAAGGAACAATATAAAGAACAATAAAGTGACTGATGGATGATATATGCGTATGTTGAATTGTGTAAAAAGCATTTAATAAGCATTTTAAAGTGCCAGTAGTGCAACAGCATCATGAACGTCAAGAAGCGTCAAGAAGACCAAGGAGCTGATCGTGGACTACAGGAAGCAGAGAGGAGTGCACGCCCCTATCTCCATTGACGGTGTTGCAGTAGAGGGGGTCAGCAGCTTCAAGTTCCTCGGCGTGCACATCTCCGAGGGCCTCACATAGTCCACACACCACACACGTGGTGAAAAGGGCCCAACAACGCCTGTATTTCCTCAGGCGTCTGAGGAAATTCAGCAAGGGCCCCTGCATCCTGAGAACATTGTACACCGGCACCATCGAGAGTGTTCTTACAGGGTGTATCACCGCCTGGTACGGGAACTGCACCGCACTCACAGAGCGCTTCAAAGGGTGGTGCGGACGGCCCAGTATATCGTTGGAGGTGAGCTCCCCTCCCTCCTGGATATATACAACCATTGGTGTGTGGCCAAGGCCAAACGCATCGTAAAAGTCAATGCCCACCCCAGCCGCGAACTGTATTCACTTTTACCGTCAGGCAGGCGATACCGCAGTATCAAGTCCCGCACAAATAGACTCAGAGACAGCTTCCACAGTCAGGCCATCAGGCTTCTGATTAAGCATATATCATATAACAATGTATATTTTATTACATTGATTTCTATATATATTTTGCTCTTTTTCTGGGCTGAGATACCTTGACTTGACTTGACTGAATACAGTTCAGAATGAGTTCAGAAAGTCCAGCAAAAGTATGACAGTGTAATGTCATTTGGATGAAAATAGTTGATAGCGGCAGCACTCATAGAAGTTTACTTTACTTATTCCATTTAATACTCCAGATTTCGATTTCGATTAAATAATTGTCCAACATTTAACTTTACACCAGCAGCACAACTAAGCGTTTTCATTCTCCATTCTGCCAAAATGTATGGATCTCTGTCAGTAATGAAGGCCCAGTTGTTGTGCCCCCGCGCTCTAATTGATCCCAGGTGTTTCCCATCATAATCAGGCCGGCTGAGGCCAATGAACACCTGGGATCTTCCCTACTTAAGGCTGTCAAAGACCGACGTCGGTGCTTGACCATTGCGCACCTTACTGAGAACCTTATGGCTCCAACCCCCCCCCGCTCCAAGGACCCTCTCCGCGTTCCCCCCTCTGGACCATCTCCCCACGTCGACCACAACACGTAACCTACCCTACCTTGTTGTGTTTTTGATTGTTTGATTGTTTTCAGTAAAGACATTTTCCGTTGTTTTGAGTGTCCGTGTCTCTTCTTCTGGGTTCTCTGGCACATTTGGCTCACCGGTCTCGTTGGGTCCTATCAGAATGGTCTAGCCTATATTGAGCCAAGCAGGGAGCGGGACACCACCCGAGTTAGGCTAGCTCCCTCTGTCTTCAGTTCCTAGCTTCCAGGCTAGCTCCCTGTGTCTCCAGTCCCTAGCTTCCAGGCTAGCTCCTGGTGTCTCCGGTTCCTAGCTCCCAGGCTAGCTCTCTGTGTCTCCAGTTCCTTGTTCTCAGGCTAGCTTCCAGTGTCTCCAGTTCTTAGTTTCCAGGCTAGCTCCCTTTGTCTCCAGTTCCTTGCCCCCAGGCTAGCTCCCTGTGTTTCCAGCTCCTAGCTTCCAGGCTAGCTCTATGTGTCCCCAGCTCCTAGCTTCCAGGCTAGCTCCTCGTGTCTCCGGTTCCTAGCTCACAGGCTAGCTCTGTGTCTCCAGTACCTAGCTCCCAGGCTAGCTCCCGGTATCTCCAGTTCCTAGCTCCCAGGCTAGCTCCCTGTGTCTCCAGTTCCTAGCTCCCAGACTAGCTCCCCGTGTCTCCAGCTCCCCGCTTCCAGGCTAACTCCTCATGTCTCTAGCTCCCTAGCTCCCAGGCTATCTCCGTGGCTACACCAGCACCTCGTGGTTCCGAGCCCATTGTTAGCCCATTGTTTTCCGGGCTGGTTCCACATCTTCTCCGTGGCTACACCTGCCCTCGATGCCCCCCCCCACCCCCAGCTCCTGGTGGTTCCGAGCCCATTGTTTTCCGGGCTGGTTCCTCATCTGCTCTGTGGCTACATCCGCTCCCGGGGATGACCCCCACCTGCTCCCGAGGATGACCCCACCCGCTCTCGAGGACGACCCCCACCCGCTCTCGAGGACGACCCCCACCCACTCTCGAGGACCCCCACCTGCTCCCGAGGAGGACCCCCACCCGCTGCCCGAGGACCACCCACCAGCTCCCGAGGAGGACCCCACCGGCTCCCAAGGAGGACCCCATCGGCTCCCGAGGACCCCTTCCTGTCTCGCGGACCCCTCTCTGCCGAAGACCGACGTCGGGGGCGATACCCTGAGAACCTGGGGAGAATCCTCGAGTGGTCGTCCGGTGCCTCCCCTCAGGGGGGGGGATACTGTTGTGCCCCCGCGCTCTAATTGATCCCAGGTGTTTCCCATCATAATCAGGCCGGCTGAGGCCAATGAACACCTGAGATCTTCCCTACTTAAGGCTGTCAAAGACCGACGTCAGGGCTTGACCATTGTGCACCTTACTGAGAACCTTATGCCCCCCCCCCCCCCCCCACCCCCCCCGCGCTCCAAGGACCCTCTCTGCGTTCCACCCTCTGAACCATCTCCCCGCGTCGACCACGTAACCTATCCTATCCTATCCTACCTTGTGTTTTTGATTGTGGAGATTTTTCAGTAAAGACATTTTTTTGGGCTCGCCGGTCTCGTTGGGTCCAAACAACAGTATTAAGTATTGCAGTGATTAAGGTGGATATTAACAGTTTAAATAACCTAATGACGTAGTATAATCCAAGTTTCTGTTAAATATTCAGAGATTGAATAAATGTGAAACGATTGCCAAAAACGGATGCCAAATAATACATAACTTTCCACTTTATAGAAATAATGGGACCAGTTTCAGATTCCTGATCTATTTTAAGGGAGGCTGGCCTTTTATTCTTATTGCAGACTTCTCCAATGAACAAAATATGATAATGAGTTTCTCCTGCTCACAAGTGAAAACTAAAACTTGTATTGAGTTGATATAAGACTTTATTCTGAGAGTAACACGCATAATAACGTGACTGGACTCTATGCGTGTGAATCTGGTGTTTATCACAGGGAGTCATCAAGAATTTCAGTAGCTTTAATTAACATGTATTCATAATTAACTTATCTTGGTACAGGAGAGTTGGAGAGTGTCACGGGTTAGGTTTGGACCCAAATGCAGCACACGGACACCGAGGACATATTGTGATAATTTCTGTAAATATCACACAGACAGGGGCAGGCAGAGGCGTAGTCAGGGACAGGCAGGTGATCGGGAACCAGGCAGGGCAGACAAACCAGGCAGGGACAGGCGGAAGCGTAATCGGGGACAGGAAGAGGATCAGGAACAGGAATCGGATCTGGGTAGAGTACTCTTAAATAGGGACCTTAACTGTGATGCGCTGCAGCTGCCGGTAGTGCGTAGTGGGAGCGAGGAGACAGACATGTGAAATGATACAAGTCAAGTCAAGTCAAGTCAAGTTTATTGTCACTTCACAGTTTACACAAGTATAAAGCAGTGGTGTGAAAATCTTATGTGCAATACCCGACGACAGACAGCAGTTATAAAAATAAAATCAAAATAGATCAAAATAGAATAAAAATTGAATAGAATGAAGTTTAAACATCAAAATGCAATTCATAAAATGCAATATATCGGCACAGAAAAAGAGCAATATGTATATATAAATCAATGTAATAAAATATACATTGTTATATGCTATACGCACTTGTTCAGCAGCCTGATGGCCTGACTGTGGAAGCTATCTCGGAGTCTATTTGTACGGCACTTGATACTGCGGTATCGCCAGCCTGACGGTAAAAGTGAATACAGTTCGTGGCTGGGGTGGGCAATGTCTTTTATGATGCGTTTGGCCTTGGCCATGCACGGCTGGTTGTATATATCCAGGAGGGAGGGGAGCTCACCTCCAACGCTATACTTGGCCGTCCGCACCACCCTTTGAAGCGCTCTGCGCTCGAGTACGGTACAGTTCCCGTACCAGGCGGTGATACACCCTGTAAGAACACTCTAGATGGTGCCGTTATAGAATGTTCTCAGGATGCGGGGGCCCATGCTGAATTTCCTCAGATGCCTGAGGAAATACAGGCGTTGTTGGGCCCTTTTCACCACGTGTGTGGTGTGCGTGGACCATGTGAGGTCCTCGGAGATGTGCACGCCGAGGAACTTGAAGCTGCTGACCCTCTCTACTGCAACGCCGTCGATGGAGATAGGGCCGTGCTCTCCTCTCTGCTTCCTGAAGTCCACGATCAGCTCCTTGGTCTTCTTGACGTTGAGGGCGAGGCTGTTCTCCTGGCACCACTGCTCCAGCGATCCGACCTCCTCCCTGTCGGCTGTCTCGTCGTCGCCGGCGATCAGGCCCATCACTAAAAAAATATATAAGGGGGCGTGGCTATTCGGGCGAGTGCTGTGGAAACAGAGTCGGGAATGTGGAATGATATAAGGGGCGTGGCTATTCGGGCGAGTGCTGTGGAAGCTAGGAGGCAGGAGTGCAAACTGTGACAGAACCCCCCCCTTAAGGGACGGCTCCTGACGTCCTCAAAACAACAACAAAAGCAAATGTCCTCCTCGCAATAGCCATCTCCTCCGCCGCTTCCTGGAGAGTCCCGCCCTCCTCCAAGGATGAGCCCTCCCTGTCCCCATCGGAGGACTCCGGTGAAAGGAGGGAAAGAGTCTCCCACGGCGACGGGAATGAAGTAGGCGCGCACACCAGGCCGCCATCGATTAACCAGGGCAGCACAACGTCGTCAGATCGGGGCAGCACGGCTTTGTTAAACGGGGGCAGAGTGACGCTGTCAAACGGGTGCAGCACGGCGTTGAGCAGCGCGGCGTCGTCAGACCGGGGCAGCGCAGCGTTGAGCAGCACGGCGTTGAGCAGCGCGGCATTGTCAGACGGGGGAAGAGCGATGCTGTCAGACAGGGGAAGAGCGACGTAAGGCACCAGGAAGGACGAGCCGGTCGGCGTCTGTCGTATCTTAGCCCCTGTTGTGTATTTGATTGAGCACTCGGTGCTCTACTAGGTTCAGGAGGGGACAGGAGCATGATGAAATACTACAGAATTTGATGGAGAGAGCAAAGACTGCGAAGATGAAGTTCAACAGAGAGAAAATTCAGTTGACACAGTAAAATACATGGGACATGTCATCACAGCAGCAGGACAGAGGGCTGACGAAACAAAGATCAAGGCAATTGTCGACATACCAACCCCAGAAGATAAACAAGGCCTCCAACGCCTGCTGGGAATGACCAAATTCCTGACGCAGTACATCCCCAATGAAGAATCCCTTACACAGCCCTTCTGACAGCTGCTTAAGAAGAACACAGCATGGCAGTGGGGCCGACACCATAGCGCAGAGCTGAAGATGCTGAAGTCTACCCTCACACAGGCCCCAGTACTGAGGTACTACGATCACAAGCAGCCGCTAACACTACAGACGGACTCCTCGAAAGATGGACTGAGAGCCTGTCTGATGCAGGAATGTCGGCCGGTGTGCTATGCCTCACGAGCGCTCACTGACACAGAAAAGAGGTATGCACAAACAGAAAAATAAATGCCCGCCATTGTGTTTGCCGCCAAGAGATTTCGCCAGTATGTCTACGGCAGACCAGTAACTGTGCATTTGGATAACAAGCCCCTGGAGGTCATCATCTGCAAGCCACTAAACAAAGCACCAGCACGGCTGCAAGGAATGCTGCCTGAACGTCACGTACACACCAGGCAAGAACATGTACATCGGCGACACACTCTCACACGCTACAGCGAGTAGAGATGGTGACAACCTCGACGAGAACCCCTGTGATGAGAGAGTCGTGTATGCCTTGGAAGCCACAGACGCCCTGAGTGAGGAAACACTCAGTTGACTAAAAGAGGCAACTGCGGCTGATAGCGTGTTACAAGCTGTCTTTGAGAAACACATGAAAGGCTGGCCTGTGAAGAAGCACTCCTGGGACAGGAAGCTACACAGCTACTGGCCAATGAGGCAAGACATCAGCATACGGAATGACATTGTAATGGTCGGAGACAAAATAATCATACCCCAGAGCTTCAGGAGAGTGATATTGGAGAAGCTGCATCTCGCACACCAAGGAGTGCAACATACAAAAGCCAAAGCGAGCAAAGTCCTATACTGGCCTGGCATGGCGCGAGATATAGAGACAATGCTACAGCCCAAACACCAGCCAGAGCCGCTCATCCCCCATCAGGTTCCAGAACTGCCATGGATGAAAGTCGGAGCGGACATCTTCGAGCTCAACGGTCAGTCGTATCTGCTGTTAGTGACCTGACCAAGTATCCTGAAGTGCTCAACATAGACAAGACAGCCTACACGGTGATTCAGAGAATGAAATCGGTTTTCGCCAGACACGGAATCCCCATAGAGATTGTGAGCGATAAAGATAGAGCCATAAAGATAGTGCAGAACAGAAAAGTGAGTTAAGTTGACGTATTGGAAGCCACATGTTCGTTGAAAATATGCTTTATTGATTATAGGAATATGCATGTTGAAAAGCAGTTTGTTCAATGTTGATACATTAGACAATTTGGACAAAGCTCAGGTAACTTTCGTGTACCACACCCCCAGTCTTGGAAAAAGAGGGATGTGGTGTATGGTGGGATGTGTGTGATGATGTCACCTCGAGGTTCATGGTTGATTGGTTGAGCCGGTTCCTGTTAGTCTGAGCCCGAGTAAAGATGACAGACCAAGATGCCTTTCCTTATTTCCCA
This sequence comes from Muraenolepis orangiensis, assembly GCA_027704905.1. NCBI lineage: Eukaryota > Metazoa > Chordata > Actinopteri > Gadiformes > Muraenolepididae > Muraenolepis > Muraenolepis orangiensis. The sequence continues at coordinate 3,465,769 of CM051001.1, read as the reverse complement.
GTATATATGTTTTCACACATTCCGTGGCTTGTACAACACTTCATTCTTATTGGTCAAACGTTCCCCACGGCACTACTCCCTACGGCTATAACTCATGTTCCGTCCATAGGATACCGTTGAAAACCCCCTAAAGGCACCCTTGTAAGGGCCTGAAGGCACACCAACAGATAACACATCTGGAACAGTTTAACACTCTATGTCCTAGTGGGCCTTGGGGTCCACCAGCAGATTATGCTGTAGCCACCTACTGCAATGTATAGAGGATCAAAAGACAGTGTTTTAGATTATAATAAGGGTATAAAAATACACTACATATTCCCCCCTTTGGGACTTATTAAAGTCCCAATACACAAAAGGATTACACACATTTAAAAAGTGATTATATACCTTCAAGTGTATCATCATACTGCCTTTACAATGATCAGTGTATGGGTCACATAAGTTGACATAAGTGAGATAGATATAAAAGTCCAGGTAAATTGTGAGTTAAACAGTTATAGGAAAAGACTGTATATGCGTATTGTCAAAGAAACCAACAATCCCCGTATTCCTTCAGAATTTCCCATATACCGGTAATAAATTGTCCCCAATGTACTGTACATGCATACATTAGTTCAAGTGCTTCAAACACGACTAAACTGATTATTATACATAAATTATTGAACACAACCAAAGCAAACACATAAAACTCATCAGAGAAGAAAGAATAGACTTCATAACTTTGAACCACATTTGTATCAGTGCATCATATCAATACCCTAGTCAGAAGAATAAACATTTTCAAAAATAAAATCAAGAACATATTGAATGGCATATCATGCATTTTTAAAATAATACCAATAACAATGGGATGAGTTGAGCAGTAATATTGACTCTGAGGTATCTCAATTTTCACATTGTTATCTTGATGGAGGTTGTTAGGGCCTGTCAGTGGTCTTAGGGGGCCCTTGATTTCCTGCATCAGGTGTTGTATCTGTGCGCTGTAGTGGCAAACCTTCTGTTGTCTGTGTCACGGTTACGGTGGTTGGCAGGGGGCGTGGCCTAGCCACGTGCGCTGGTGGCGCACACACGCTCCTGTCAACAATCACGTTGGTTGGCAGGGGGCGTGGCCTAGCCACGTGCGCTGGTGGCGCACACACGCTCCTGTCAACAATCACGTTGGTTGGCAGGGGGCGTGGCCTAGCCACGTGCGCTGGTGGCGCACACACGCTCCTGTCAACAATCACGTTGGTTGGCAGGGGGCGTGGCCTAGCCACGCCCCCTGCACGTGCGCTGGCCACACACACACACACACACACACACACACCTGGACTCAATTTCCCCCCGTGTAATTTGTTCATCACCTCACCTGGGGTATATATACGTTGTCTTTCCTTTACCCCAGCGTGAGGTCGTTACTCTACTATTCACGTAGTTCTCCCGTCTGGTACCCATCGCCTGCCAACTACCTGCCGGTCAACTGCCTGCCGGTACTCCGCGGATCGTCCTCCCCGTGTACCCTTGTGTTTTGTGTGTGTTTTTGGAAATAAAGCCGTCTCGTATCACTCTCCACTTGTCGGCGTCTGCGTTCGGGGTCCAACCCACTCCCTCTCTCGTGACAGTCTGCATGGTTTGTGGTTATTCAATGGGCTTTTTATGGGATCTGGAACTCCGCTTCACTCGTTGGTCCTCAGCAGGCTTTAGGACGCCTGCGGCGGACTGGTTACCATCTGCTTCCCCTCTGGGTCTGTGCGTGTTGTTCTTGGAAACCCATGGCTGATGTAGTGTAGTGGTCAGGTGTAGTTTTGGTTTTCGTCGTCGACATCGTCTGGACCCACGTTGGCTTGAGGTTGCAGACGTATACCCAGTCCTCAACCTGGGGTGATGGTCCCCTGGTTGATGACTTGTCTGGGGTTGGATCGGCTGTCTGCTCCTGTTCGAACAAACACTCATAGACAGATGTGAGGCATTTTATACATGTAGCTAGCATCTTCTAGCTGCTCTGGTTCCTCACTGTGTCCAAGTCTCATATAAGAGACAAACATGTTAGTTAAGTATTTTGACATTTAAGTTCAATTTAATTAGCCCTTTCCACTAGTCCTGTTGACTCTGGATAAAAGACAAAAAAATACATTGTATTTTTACCCATCGCTGTGTAGTTCTCTACGACGCTCATGTATATAGAGATGTGTATCAATGATCACCTTCATCTCCCCCATTGCAGAGTGACTAATCCCCGTGTCAATCTGCATAACATCGTTGCCAACCTGGCGGCATTGATAAAAAAGAAAGCAATATAAAATATAAAATAACATAGTATAATAAACATAAAGGAAATAAACAAACTGAAACAATGTTAACACAAACAAATCCCTAATGAAACAAACAAATCCCTCAATAAAACACACAAATCCCTCAATAAAACAAACAAATCCCCAAATGAAACACAAGATCAGCTACATCTTGTAGTCACCAGGGTGCCAAGAGAAAACTCAGTCAGTCTGCCGTTTGCTAGACACCAAGGAGAACCTTGAGATCACTATAAGGGCAGGAAAGGACGGGAAAGAGAATCATCACTTGAAAACGGACAAGCAGGGACCGCTTGGTTTACCCTGTCCCAGTTAGACAAGCGTCTTAAGTGATTTCCTCCTCAATGTCTTCAGGCACGCACTGACTAAGCGTCCAAGAAAAGAAAGACAAATAAAACATCCTCTGTTCAGGTACTGGGTATGGGCCATCATATCTACTCTCTACTGTTCGCATGACAGCCATCTGAACTGCTTGTATATTCATTGCCCTATCAGCGTTATCATTCCTCGTATGATAGGAATAGCGCAACTCACTATCAGGATCGCGACAATCAGACCAACTCCAAATATGGCTCCTACCCTGGCGAAGTAGGCTCCCCATTTCCCTAATAGCCCAGCGGCATAGTAAAAAATACGAAACCAATTGTTCAAATTGTTCTAAAAGCACCAAAATTGGCACACATGTAGATTAATACATTCTGAACAATTTTGGATATGGAGGCATTCAAGATTCTCCCCGTAGCACATTTGGCGGCCATTTTTTGAAAATGGCCGCTATTTACCATTAGCGTCATTGAATATGTACCATAATTTGTCTTTTTGTGGATGCTAGAGGTGATAAGTGTGCTAGAGGTGATAAGTAGTGTACAATTACACATACTTGTGTGCTTACCAAATAAAATGGCTACCATTTTACAAGAAAAATGAATTTTACTTTGCAGCGGCAGCGGTGGTGGCAGTGACGGCGGCTGCAGTAATAGTATAGTGTTGATAGTCATGGTACTTGTAGTAGTAGCTTGTGGTAACATGGTGGTGTTTTGTGTCTTTGCAGGTGAGGCTTTGATAACCATTCAACTGGTGGTGGATTACAGCAGCAGCAGCAGCACCACCTGACATCAGAGACGCGTTGTTCCAGACTGCAGCCATGGCAAAGAAGTTCCAACTGGTCGATACTTTTGAGCAACGTACTCCCACAACACCTCCTGAGACAAACTGGAAGCTGTGTCTTGTATGTCAAGAGGAGACAACAGAGTCACTTGTGTGCCCAGTACTGTCTAAACGCCGAGACCCTGGGAGTGGATACACGACAATGGCTGCAAACTTGGTCAAGTTTGATGAACTAGGAAAACTGCCAAGAACTGTTCAGTTACAGAGACTAGATGAAGGACAAGGTGTTGAGGCGACAATGGTTGCCCACCAGGCCAAGTGGCATAAAACATGTATGCTCCAATACAATAACACAATGCTACGAAGAGCAGAGAAGAGACTCATCGCAAGCAGCTCAGCATTTGGTAGTACTGACAATGTCCCAGGCAAGCGCGCCAGAACACACTCTTCAGAAGCCACTACCAGCGGCACCTCCTGCTTTTTCTGTGGAAAGTCTGGCACAGAGACCCTACATGAAGTAGCAACCTTCCAGGTGGACACACGCGTACGGAAGTGTGCAGCGCAAGTTGGGGACAATGAACTCATGGCCAGGCTCAGCATGGGTGATATGGTGGCTCTGGAGGCCAAGTACCATTCCAAGTGTTTGTTGGCTCTTTACTATCGTGCAAAGACCACTGTAGAAGCCGAGCAGAAAACTGACCATGAAGGTGTGATGTCAAGAATCGTACTGGCTGAACTGGTCCTGTATATCGAGGAAACCCACCTAGAAGAGGGCACCGCCCCAGTCTTCAGACTCGCAGATCTTGCAAAGCTATACACGACAAGAATGGAACAGCTCGGGGTTGCTTTGTGCAAGAAAGTTAATAGCACAAGGCTGAAAGAGCGCCTGTTAGCCAATGTTTCATGCCATCACAGGGTGTGATACTGTGTCAGCCTTCGTCGGACATGGGAAGAAATCTGCCTGGGCAACATGGAACACGCTGCCAGAACTCACTGATGCCCTGCTGAGTCTGGCAAATGCACCCACAAGCATCCAAGAGGATACAATGCATGTCATCGAGAGGTTTGTAATACTCCTGTATGACCGCACAAGCAAATGCAAGGACGTCAACAAGGCGAGAAAGAAGCTCTTTGCAAAGAAGAGCTCTGTTCAGAACATCCCGCCAACTTACGCTGCTCTGGAGCAGCATGTGAAGAGATCTGCCCTTCAGGGTGGTCATGTCTGGGGCCAGGCATTGGTACCAGAGCCCGTGCTCCCTCCACCAACAGACTGGGGCTGGCATCGGAGTGATGATGGGCCCTACACACCACTCTGGACCACACTCCCTGAGGCATCCAAGACCTGCTATGAGCTGGTGTCTTGCGGATGCAAGAAAGGCTGCAGAAACCGCTGCAAGTGCAAGAAGGCTTCACTGCAATGCACGGGTCTGTGTTTCTGTGAAGGCGAATGCCAGTAGATTAGGACAGAAAACTTGCTAGCCAACATTATGATCTGTAGACATTCATAATCCTGGTGACCAGATTTGAAAAGTTCAGAATCATAATTAACATAGTGTGGCAAAATCTACGTTATTGTATTACATGTATGTACTGCAGGATTACACAATACTGAAAGTTATTGTATTGGCAACTGTTTATTGTGTCCTCTTCTTGAAGCCACTTAGATTTGTTCATTTATATTAGATCTATCCATAAATGTATAACTGTAAGTACTGTGCCTAGAGACTGGGCTTTTGGTCGACTATATAACTACAATCTGACCATACTGTAAACTCCCCGTACTCTGTGTATTATTTTGACTACCATTCCATTGCAATTTTGCCAGCAATTTGAAATAAAAAAGCAACTTGAGCAATTAAAGTGTGTTCCTGAAATCATGTACTGGTTATTAGAGGTATTATGTCATTGAGTATTGGAATCTTCATCAAATGTCCACTTTTTCCACAAAATGGCGGCCAGTTTGGTGGCCATTTTTGAGAAGATTCATCTAAATATATGTTAAACACTTATTGATGTTAATTCTGATGTAAAAAAAAGGAATTTTGGCCCATCTAGCACCATACTAACGACACATAATGAAGTCTATGTAATGACGCTAATGGTAAATGGCGGCCATTTTGAACAATGGCCGCCATATCTTCCACAGGGCTAATCTTGAATGCCTCCATATCCAAAAATGTTTAGAATATATTAATCTACATGTGTGCCAATTTTGGTGCTTTTAGAACAATTTGAACAATTGGTCTGCTATGCCGCAGGACTATAAGGATGTTTCTAGCCAGGACATCCACTGGATCTGGAAGCCAGCATTCTCTTTGACCTCTTCCCTTAATCTTTTGAGCTTATTCATTGCCAGGGTGAATTGTCCATCCTCTTCTGTATTATTAGGAATGTATGTGCAGCACTGATCCCCAAACATTTGAAATACTCCCTCTCTTTCTGCCAGTATAAAATCTAGCGCTTGTCTGTTCTGCCAGGCCATTTCCCTAGTTGCTGCAAGCTGCTTCCCCAATGCCCCCAACATATCAGAGGTAAAGTTGATGAATCTTTGTTGGTTGTAATATAATTAACCCAGTCTGCATTGACGTTTATTCCAACTGAAGGAAAGAAGAAGGACGCAACTCCAAGTCCCGCTGAATATATAGCTTTAAACTCACTTGGCACACCTCGAGGAACTCCCACACTGTCCAAACGTACTTCCTGCAGACAGTTTCTGGATTTCCAAATCCTTGGCTTGGATAATAGTGACAGATTTAATTGCCTGGGCATATCGGGCACATCGTCCCGGGAACATGGTCCGCACACGGGCACATCGTCCACTCCATCCTATCGGTAAGGTAGTTAATCGATTTTTTCAAAGATCGAATATTGATCTGCCACAGCTTGCGTAGTGTAGTGGTATGGACAAATGCCAGGAGCATATGCAAATTGCCTTCCCTTAACATATCGTGCTGTTATTCTCTGTCCTGTGCGGGTCACTGACTGCTTACACTCAATGTCTGGATTTCCAATAAATTCGACAGGACCTAACGACTGAAGATCATATATACTTCCACAGAGTTATTCTTTTAAAAAGCCCATATTATTGCTTACGCTTTTTATTGTTCTCTGAAAACATTCAAATTGTCCTGATAATGTAAATTCTACGGCCATTGATATTGCCCTCAACGTTTGATCTGCCCGCACATCCAGTGTCTTTCTCATGGTTCTGCCGTTGTCACTCCTGTGTACTCGCTATCCATACATTCCTAATATTCCTTGGATCCCAGGAACTGTAAACAGTTAGCTTCACAGTGTGGGTCCAATCCAAGAGGTCTCCTTATTTTTTGTATCCTATCCGGTATATAGATCACACCATTCTCTTTCGTCCACTCTATCCTCTGTTCTTCACAGCTCTCCCAACTGTATCTGGTGTTCATTATTATCAATATGCGTTCCCTGGCTTTGGAGCATATATAGCAGTCTTCTTTTTTGTGGGCCTGGCAGAGACTGAAGCAGCAACCGATCGCTGTGAGTGAGGTCCAATGCTGGTCGAACATCGGCTGAACATCCGTAAGGCGGCAGGCCCCGACGACATCCCGGGCCGCGTCCTCAGAGAATGCGCAGACCAGTTGGCAGGAGTCTTTGCAGACATCTTCAACCTCTCCCTGTCGCAGGCTGTTGTTTCCGTGGTCTTTAAGATGTCCACCATCGTGCCTGTCCCTAAACAACCCAAGGTAACATGCCTGAATGACTATAGACCTGTAGCCCTCACCTCGATTGTCAGCAAATGCTTCAAGAGGTTGGTCAAGGACTTTATTTGCTCCGTGTTACCTGCCACGCTGGACCCATTGCAATTTGCATATCGTCAAAACAGATCCACGGACGACGCAATTGCCATGGCCCTCCACACTGCCCTTTCCCACCTGGAGGTAATAACTGTTATGTGCAAATGCTGTTTGTGGACTACAGCTCAGCGTTCAACACGATAGTTCCTGCCAAGCTCGACACCAAGCTTAGAGGTCTAGGCGTGCCCCCATCCACGTGCAGCTGGATACTGGACCTCCTGTCGGACCGCCACAAGGTGGTGAGGATGGGCAGCACCACCTCAGAGCCACTGACCCTCAACATGGGAGCCCCCCAGGGATGCGGGCTGAGCCCTCTCCTCTACTCCCTCTACACCCACGACTGCATGGCTATGCACAGCTCCAACGTCATCATCAAGTTTGCTGATGACACGACAGTGATGGGCCTGATCGCCGGCGACGACGAGACAGCCTACATGGAGGAGGTCAGATCGCTGGAGCAGTGGTGCCAGGAGAACAGCCTCGCCCTCAACGTCAAGAAGACCAAGGAGCTGATCGTGGACTTCAGGAAGCAGAGAGGAGAGCACAGCCCTATCTCCATCGACGGTGTTGCAGAGAGGGTCAGCAGCTTCAAGTTCCTCGGCGTGCACATCTACGAGGACCTCACATGGTCCACGCACACCACACACGTGGTGAAAAGGGCCCAACAACGCCTGTATTTCCTCAGGCGTCTGAAGAAATTCAGCATGGGCCCCCACATCCTGAGAACATTCTATAATGGCACCATTGAGAGTGTTCTTACAGGGTGTATCCGCCTGGTACGGGAACTGCACCGCACTCGAGCGCAGAGCGCTTCAAAGGCTGGTGCGGACAGCCCAGTATATCGTTGGAGGTGAGCTCCCCTCCCTCCTGGATATATACAACCAGCGGTGCGTGGCCAAGGCCAAACGCATCATAAAGACATTGCCCACCCCAGCCACGAACTGTACTCACTGTTACCGTCAGGCAGGCGATACCGCAGTATCAAGTGCCGTACAAATAGACTTAGAGATAGCTTCCACAGTCAGGCCATCAGGCTGCTGAACAAGGGTGTATAGCATATAACAATGTATATTTTTTTACATTGATTTCTATATACATATTGCTTTTTTTCTGTGCCGATATATCGCATTTTATAAATTGCATTTTTAATTTTTAACTTCTTTATTCTATTCTATTTTTATCTTTTATCTTATCGTCGGGTATTGAACATAAGATTTTCACACCACTGCTTTATACTGTGAAGTGACAATAAACTTGACTTGACTTGATGCTTTGTGCAATACTTACTTTACAAACTATTCAACACTAGATTAGATTAGATTCATATTTATTGTCATTGCAGCACAAGTAGAGTACAGCAACAATAATTTAGCATCTAACCAGAGTGCAAATGTTTCAGTAAAGTGCATAGTAATATAGTATCATTTAGTTTAAACGTACAGGTTAAAAGACAGTCTAGGTATAAATGTGATAAGAGCATAATAATAGGTATATGTATATACAGGTAAGTGAGAATAGGTACTGATCAGGGGTATGCTATTATTGAAAGCAGGATACAAATATATAAATGTAAATGTATATACAAGTAAGCATATATAAATGTATGGCAAATCTAAATGTATATGTATATAGAGGAGTAGGAGCAGTTCTATCAACAGATTTAAATATATATTGCAGGTACAGTAACCAGGTATCTTAGTAATAAATATGTAAACTATAGAGAGGTGGGTAGTTGGTGGTGGTGATTGTTATAGGTGTTGAGCAGAGGTGTGGGGCAGGGGCGTGAGCAGGGGGGGCAGCAGCAGAGGAGTAGTCCAACGATGCGTTGGGCGGTTTTCACCACCCTCTGCAGCGCTTTCCGGTCTGAAACAGTGCAGTTGCCGTACCACACTGTGATGCAGTTGGTGAGGATGCTTTCAATAGCACACCGGTAAAAGTTCACCAGAATCTGAGGTGACAGGTGAGCTTTCCGCAGTCTCCTCAGGAAGAAGAGACGCTGGTGAGCCTTCTTTAGCAGTGAGGCAGTATTGAGGGACCAGGAGAGGTCCTCGGAGATGTGGACCCCCAGGAAGCTGGAGACACGCTCAACCTCCGCTCCGTTAATGAGGATGGGGCGTGTGCGCCAGCTCTGGTCTTCCTGAAGTCGACGATGAGCTCCTTGGTATTCTTGGTGTTGAGGGCCAGGTTGATGTCAGCGCACCACGCCACCATGTGCTGGACCTCCTCCCTGTAGGCTGCCTCATTGTTGTTTTTGATGAGGCCCACCACCGTTGTGTCGTCAGCAAACTTGATGATGGTGTTTGTACCATGTACAGGAGTGCAGTCGTGGGTGAAGAGGGAGTAGAGGATGGGCTCAAGCACACAGCCTTGTGGAACGCCGGTGTTTAGGTTTAGGGTGGAGGAGGTGAGATGGTCTAACCTGACTGACTGGGGTCTGTTGGTTAGGAAGTCTAGTAACCAGTTACAAACTGAGGGGTTGATGTCAAGGTTCTTGGTTTTCATGAGGTCACCAAGTTTGAAGATGAGTTTGGAGGGGATGATGGTGTTAAATGCTGAGCTGAAGTCTATGAACAGCATTCTCACGTGGGTGTTGCTCTCATCCAGGTGGGAGAGAGTGGAGTGAAGAGCTGAGGAGATGGCGTCCTCCGTGCTCTTGTTCTCACGGTAGGCAAATTGGTATTTATCCAGTGAGGGTGACAGGCAAGATTTGAGGTGAGCCAGGACCAACCTCTTGAAGCCTTTCATGATGATGGGGGTGAATGCAACAGGGCGGAAGTCATTGAGGCTCGCTGCAGAGGAGTGTTTTGGCACAATGGAGGCGGTTTTAAAGTTCCTGAGCACGCGACCGGGGGTGCCAGCTGCCTTATGCGCATTTGTTCTGCTCAGAGCCGCACGCACGTCTGTGGGGGAGAGGGTGAGGGGTTGGTGGTCTGTGGGGGTGAGGGTGAGGGGTTGGTGGTCTGTGGGGGAGAGGGTGAGGGGTTGGTGGTCTGTGGGGGTGAGGGTGAGGGGTTGGTGGTCTGTGGGGGAGAGGGTGAGGGGTTGGTGGTCTGTGGGGGAGAGGGTGAGGGGTTGGTGGTCTGTGGGGGTGAGGGTGAGGGGTTGGTGGTCTGTGGGGGAGAGGGTGAGGGGTTGGTGGTCTGTGGGGGAGAGGGTGAGGGGTTGGTGGTCTGTGGGGGAGAGGGTGAGGGGTTGGTGGTCAGCGGGGAGAGGAGCCCTGGTGGGCAGTTCGGGGTTGTTCCGGTCGTAGCGAGCAACAAAAAATTTGTCAGGGAGGGTTTATGGTTGATAATCCGCAGCCGCAGAAAATGCTGGGTAGCAACGGCAATGTGGGTTAGCTCTTAGTGGGAATGTGGGTTAGCTCTTAGTGGGAATGTGGGTTAGCTCTTAGTGGGAATGTGGGAGGGCACGTAGCCCTCCGCGGCTTCCTCTCCTGTGATATAAGATATGTTAATGATAAGATATGTTCATTTTTAACATTTTATCTGTCTTGCCAAACTCATCCCCTGAACTGCGCTATAAAGTAGGAAGAAAGGAGAGAGAGAGGGTCGTTCTGGACATTGTCTCCAAAACATCAGTAGCAGTAACTTTCTAACTTGGTAAGTATTAAGGAGCAATCTGTTATTTCTGTAATGTATTTATGTTTCACTTTTAATACAATGCTTTCCAAAAAAGAACTCTGGCAAACTACAAGCAGACAAAGAGATGATTTGCATTCATAATAATTCAAATAGGTTTTGAATGTATTTAACCCAATAAAACGCTGAGATACAGGCGTTTCAAAGTAAAAATATGAAGACAAAAAAGAAGAAACCGTACGAAAAAATTGGTTCCCACAGAAACTCTGTGAATACGTAGTATTAATAATAATAATAATAATAATAACAATAATAATAATAATAATAATAATAATAAAAAGAAGAAGAAGAAACCATACAAAAACAATCCACAGATACTCTAAATACCTAATAATAATAATAATATAACCCATCGTCTACTGCTTATCTGGGTCGGGTCACTGAGGCAGCAGCTTCAGCAAGGAACTTCCCTCTACCTTGCAACATGGACCAGCTCTGACTGGGGGTTCCCAAGGCGTTCCCAGGCCAGCGTTGAGATTTAATCAACCCACCTGTAAAACTATGTGCTTGTAAAACACTGGCTACTTTCTACGCGAAGAAGCAGAGGCTCTACTCCGTGTCTCTCTAGAGTGACTGAGCTTCTCACCGTATCCCTAAGGGAAATGCCAGCCACCCTCCTGAGGAAACTCATTTTGGTTGTATTTGCGATCTTGTCCCTTCATTTTTTTTCCTTTTTATTACCCATAGTTCATGACTGTAGTTGAGGGTAGGAACGAAGACTGAACGGTTGATCGAGGGCTTTGCCTTCTGGCTCAGCTCTCTTTTGGTCCCAATGGTGCAGTAAAGGGCACCAATACCGCTCCTACTGCACAATGGTCTCTGGTTAATCTGACGCTGTATCATCCCCTCACTCGAGAACAAGACCCTGAGATCTCCTTTACTTGTGGTAAGGACTCACTCCCCACTTGGCGTGGACAATCCAATGGTTTCCTGCTGGGAACCCTAGCCTCAGATTTAGAGGTGCTGATCCTAATCCCAGCCGCTTCACACTCCGCTGCAAACCAATCCAGTGAGTGCTGAAGGTCACATACTGATGACGGAAACAGGACCACATCATCTGCAAATAGCAGCGATGCAATCCTAAACCCATCATACTGCAATCCCTCCATGACTACGCCTTGAAATTCTGTTCATGACTTTCACTAACAGGATGGGTGAAAAAGCGCAGCCCTGGAAACCAACACCCTCTGAGAACAGGCCCGACTTACTACCGAGAATCCAGACACAGCTCTTGCTTTGGTAGTACGGAGATTGGATGGCCCTTAGTAGTGACCCCCAGACCCCATCCTCCCGCAGCACCCCTCACAGTATTTCCCGGGGTACCCGGTCATATGACTTCTCCAAATCAACAAAGCACATGTCGACGGGATAGGTCCCAAGCCCCCTTCAGGATCTTTGCAAGAGTGAAAAGCTGGTCCGTTGTTTCATGACCAGACCTGAATCCACATTGTTCCTCTTCAATCTGAGGTTTGACTATCGGCTGAACCCTCCTTTCCAGCACCTTGGAGTAGACTTTCCCAGGGAGGCTGAGTAATGTGATTCCCCTGTAATTGGCTTTTTTAACAAGGGTACCACCCCCGCTTGCCACCCGCTGTCCCAGACTTCCACGCAATGTTGAAAAGCTGTGTCATCCACAACAGCCCCTCAACACCCAGAGCCTTCAGCATTTCTGAATGGATCTCATCACCCCTAACCTGGGGCCTTAGGGTTAATTGTGTAAATGAGTTCCTCAAAGTGCTCCTTCCACTGCCCAATCATCTCCTCAGTTGAGGTCAGCAGGGTCCCACCCTTACTGTAAACAGTTTTGATGGATCCCCTTTTTCCCCTCCTAAGGCGCCGGACAGTTTTACCTTGCAAAAAGAGACCAGGCTGTCTCAGGCTAACATTCAGCTGGCTTCCCTGACCACATGTGTCCACCATGAAGTCCAAGGGTTGCCGCCCCTTGAGGCACCAAGGACCTTGAGGCCATAGCTCTCAATCGCAACTTCAGCAATAGTATCTTTGAACACTGACGAGTTGAAGGTCTCCCAGACAGGGGCATCCACCAGACTGTTCACCCGCATACATGTTTTTGCTGACCAGATCTGTCCAGAGGCTTCCCTCGCCATCTGACCCAAGGAGGGGGGAGGGGGGGGGGCACGTGATGATGGTGGCCTCATGCGGAGTGGGAGTGGATCGGGTGCCTCTGCCTTTGAACCGCTAAAGCCGGCTAATTGAAACAGCATTGGAGAGGGGGGCACCGTCTCCAGATCTGGATCACATACATCCCCACTCGATTCAATTTGGACTCATCGCATGCATGGCATGCGATGCCTGGGGGGGGGGGGGGGGGGGG
>CM051001.1:3393195-3451574 GCA_027704905.1 Muraenolepis orangiensis | reverse complement strand
AACTTAAGGTGAAAGGTGTGTTTTCATGTTTTCATTTTCTGACTGACATTTGAGTTAAGTTTCTAGTTAGAGAGATACAATTTTCTATGTTTTACTGCAGCAACCCTGCACACTTACTCCTCAGAATGGACTGTTTAACAAGTCACTCAATTACCTTCGTTGAGTGGTGTGAGCTGAACCACATGCAGCTCAACACAGACAAGACGAAGGAGATGGTGGTGGACTTCCGCAGGAGGAAATCTACCCCCACACCCATTTCCATCAAGGGTGTGTCCGCAGAAGTTGTTCAGGAATATAAATACCTGGGAGTTCACCTGGACAACAAACTGGTCTCGGCCAAGAACTCTGAGGCTGTTTACAAGAAGGGCCAGAGCTGTCTCTACTTCCTGCGGAGGCTCCGGTCCTTCAACGTTTGTAATACGATGCTGAAGATGTTCTACCAGTCGGTGGTAGCCAGTGCCATCTTCTCCGGTGTCGTGTGCTGGGGAAGCAGGTTGAGGTCAGCAGACGCCAACAAGATCAGCAGGATCGTCAGGAAGTCTGGCGCTGTCCTGGGGGTCCAGCTGGACTCCTTGTTGGTGGTGTCTGAGAGGAGGATGCTGCGCAAGCTGCGTAGTATCCTTGACAACAACTCTCACCCTCTTCATCAGGTGCTGACCTCATACAGAAGCACCTTCAGCAACAGACTCATTCCACCCAGGTGCACCACAGAACGCCACAGGAAGTCCTTTCTTCCTGTGGCCATCAGTCTCTATAATTCATCTACCTCGGGTCGTGGGAGGGACAGTGGAGACTCAGTGACCTGAGGCCAACGCACTATTATTATTTTTTGGTCAACGCACTGTAAATTCCTTTCACTGTAATTTTGCACTGTAAATTCAATTTCACTTTTCACTTTTCACATGTCACTTTTTCAGTATTCATCGGAGTTATTTATTAGTATTTATTACTGCCAATTTGCACTATACGTATTGTTGTGTATTGTATATACCTACGTATTACTGTAATAATACTGTAAATTGTGCAATTCATCTATCAATACATTTAGATTTCATTTAGAGTTCATTTAGTTATATCTTGTTTAGTTAGTTTGTTATTTGTTTTTAGCTTTAGGTATTAGTATATGTGTGCATTTATTCCCCCTGTGTCAACTGTTGCACCTTAATTTCCCTCGGGATAAATAAAGTAATCTGAATATGTTATACAGTTTTATCTATTGGACCGTGTCATTTCAGTTTTTGAGCAACCCCGAGCAAAAGCAATGGTTGTAGGGTGTTGTTTTTACATGTCCCAAGGAAGGTCTTTATATGTTTACATCCATTGACACACTTATTTGAATTTAAAAACCAACACTGAACAGTTAATGAGTGTGTAGGTTGGAGTTGGAATACAGTTCTTGATATTGTAATAAAAGTCCTGATTGAAATGTCTTTTCAGCAATTTTTTACATGTGTTAATATTTAGGTTAAGCTAATTCTCATTTAGATTTATAGTATAGCGTTGGTTTGGTTGGTATTGGTTTGCTTGTCCTGGTAAGCTAACTTGGTAATAGAAGTTGAACAAACAAAGTTTTACATGTTGAGCCAACTTGATAGACATTTGTAAAAACTTGATAAAATAAGTTTAACCAACATCTTTTTAAGTTATCTTAACTAATATTTTCTAGTCCAAATAACTTGACACATGAAGTTGTGTCAACAGACTACAAGTTGTATCAACTAATTTATTGAAGTGTAATCAACTTAGTCAAGTTGAGTCAACAAATCATTTTTAACAGTGTAGCTGTTCAACTTGATGAAGGCTACAGGATAGGGATCTGTCAACACAATGAGGAGGTGGACAAAAACACATCCTGTCTAAAAGAATGACTGTGTGAAGTTCTGTGGTGCCTTTGAGCTGGCCTTGCGTGGCCATGATGAAAGTGATGGACAGAAGGGCGACATTTCAATACAAAAAGTAATTGTATATAATGTAATTAACAATATGTAATTGTAAATAAAAATGGTATAGCCCCCTCTGGTGAAAAATGCACCAGCCGCCACTGCTTTACACTACAAAGCCCCACTTACCTGGTTCTGAAGCCTTGTCTGTATATGTGACTTGTCTGATATCATAAGCGTTACCCTATGCCTATAACCAACCTTCACTAAGCCTCCTGTTATTGATGTTTTGGAGACAATGTCCAGAGCGACCTTCTCTCCTGCCTTCCTTCTTTATGAAGCGGTCCACGTTCAGGGGATTCTGGGGGCGGACCAGCAGCTGGTGTCTGGTTCCTTTGTTCCACTCCTTTTCTCAGGAATCAACTTCGCTTATGTGAAACGGAGCTAACTTGCTATGTAGTGCGACATCACTTAGGCGCATACCTAACACACACACACACACACACACTTAATATTTATTTGTTATATTTATTGATAAATGTTTTTATTAATTGTCAGGAAGAACAAACTGATGTCAAATTGTACCACAAATCTATTTGAATGACTATATATGACAACAATTATCAATATTAACCATGTGTATTTAATATGAATGAATGTGTTCATTGTGGTTTGAACAGTTCCAGGACCGTCAAAGCCAGAGAGCACGAGACCACACCTCTCCAACTGCTTGACTGTTCTTTGTTATATATAGATATAGATATAGATATAGATATAGATATATATATATATCAGTGGTGAAGCGTCAGGGCCTTCAAGGTATTCAGAGAAGACCCTGGAACTCTCAGATGAAACAAAAACAATCTAATTAATTGTATTAATAAAGTAATACAATTTAATAAAATGTAATGCAATTTAATAAAATGACTAAATGAGAATGGTATCTGTGTTCTGTTATATTTCAGTGTTACGTTGATTTGTTTGTCTTTCTCGGTCCATGCGCTACGCATTTGAGTGGTTTTGTGTTGGAAAAACAATGCAACCAATCAGATATTTTTCTGGGTTGCTGGGAAGAATATCCTTCAACCAAAGTATTCCCGATGACTTTGGCCCTCAGACTGAATGAGAGCGTACGTTTGGATTGACAATTTGATCAACCAATCATATAGTGATTTGTAGCCAATGGGCGTATTCTTTCAGATTTCCCCACAGCTCAATAGGGAGCTAGAAGGTATACTGGCTGGAGCGAGAGTGGATCTAGCGTAGTGCTACGTTGTTTCTACGTAGGATTTTACGTCAAAATGGCAACAGGCAAAGATGATGTCGTTGCGGATTCATTGTCGGCCATTTTCAAGACGACCATTCAATGTAAAGATGGACCTTATTAAAAAAGGCCGTCCAACGCCTGACAATCTTGAGCTGAATCAAGTTGTTAAAGCAGGCTATGTTCGCCATTTTCAGGCTAGCAACTGGGAAAGATACCCGTGGCTAACGGGCTCTACTAGCCACAAGAGACTCTACTGATGGGAGTGTTGCTATTTGGGACCGACCAGAGGGCAGGGAATTGGAAAGGCAACTTATTTTGGATCTGAAAAGCGATCTTTATGACCGGGTGGTCGAACCATCCAGAAGGACAGGAGAACGGATTTGGTCTTTAAGGAACATAACATTGATGTGATAATGAGCAGCTCGCTAAACAGATTATAAATACAAAGCTGGTTGGCAACACGGGAAAGATTTATAAAGTAAAACTTACCAGGACCAGTGTGACAGCAGCGGATCATCAGTTTGTTATCGATTAGCCCCTCGTATCATCCAGTTTGTTATCGATTAGCTCCTCGGTCCTGTCCCCCGCTGAAGACATCTCACGCTGTAGTTTTTCTAATAGCGGTTTGTTCTAGAAGCTCCTCTAGTTTATTGTGACCTTCTGCCGAGGACAACAACGCAAACAAATGCAGTTTGTCTCGTCCACGGACCACTGTCACCTTCACGTCCACGGACCACTGTCACCTTCACGTCCACAGAGAATTTTACTGATTTTAAAGATGGCGGAAAAAAACGTTGAGTTTGTCCGATAAGCCCCGCCCTCAGCCCCTGACTTAGTGGAGCCGGCTGGCCAGCCCAGCTTCGAAGTGGAGCCGCAAACGAACCACTTAACGGAGCCAGAAAGTGGCTCCATTGCGGTGGAAACCCAAAGAACTGGTTCGCGATGACGCGCAAGCTCCGAACCAGCTCTCAAAACTGCTTGGTGGAAACGAGGCAATAGACTTTGCCAGTATATGAGTAAACGTCCATGCTTACTGCTTGCCACGGGCATACTGGTATGTCATGTGACATCATAGATTCCTTTTGCTGCCGTGCATACTCATTGCATGCGGAGCAGTTTGCCACAAAGTCCTTTATCTCCGCTGTCATTTTGGCCAGAAAAGCGTATCCCTGGCCCGCCTGTAACATGCCTCCCCCCAATGTGGCTAGCGTGTATGCGTTTGAGGAGTTCAGATCTCATGTCTTTCGGTATGACGACACACGTCCCCTGTACAACACCCCGTCTTGAACACTCAGCTTGTCTCTGAAGGGCTATATAATTATAGTATTCCCGCACTGCCAGCTGGGTGTCCTCTTTAAAGTCTGGCCAGCCACTGAGGATCACAGACGACAGCTCCTGGAGCACATCATTTGTCTGTTAAAGAGACAAATGATGTGCTGCACAATCTGGTGAAATCTGAAGGCTGTAACATCCAGGTGCTGCGCCTGGTCCAGCTGTGAATACTCGGCCTGGGTGCTGTCCACGGTGCACACATCATGCCGCACGTACGGGGTGTCAGACCCATGGCACGGTGGCCCTGCTCAGGGTGTCGCTGACATACATCTCGGGGCCAGGCTTGTACACAACTTCAAGATTGTAGCTTTGCAGCTGCAGCAACTTGCCTTGGAAACGTTTCGGTGCGCTCAGGAGGGGCTTTTTGAATATTGTGTTAGGCTTATGGTCTGTCTCTGCGGTGATAGCCTCCCTGCCATATAGGTACTGGTGGAATCTATGGCAGGCGAAGACTGTGCTCAAACACTCCTTTTCGATCTGAGCAATGTTTTCTCTTTGAACACCAGGGGGAGTGCTGATCAGTTGTTGTTCCGTGGCTTTTCAC
Source organism: Muraenolepis orangiensis (assembly GCA_027704905.1). Lineage (NCBI taxonomy): Eukaryota > Metazoa > Chordata > Actinopteri > Gadiformes > Muraenolepididae > Muraenolepis > Muraenolepis orangiensis. Next base: position 3,446,551 of record CM051001.1, on the reverse strand, counting down.
ATTGTTTCAGTTTCAGTTTGACACCAATAACGTGATCAACCATAACATTTAGATTATTATACATACAAACAATGGTTATTCACAGACCAGGGCCATCACACACACAGTGAGATCCCATCAGATTTTTTTTTAATGTTTGGATTTTTTTTGTATTTGTACACCTCTCACCCCAACCACAGCCTGTTTGACCTCCTCCCCTCCGGGAGGCGCTATAGAAACCTTTGTTCCAAGTCAAGCAGGCTTAGGAACAGCTTCTTCCCCTCAGCTGTCATCTCCCTGATCTCTGTACAACGATGACAGCCCCTCCCTCCAGCTTCTGCCCCCCCTGCCCCCCACCTCTGCTCAATATATCCTATAATAATAATACATCACCATCAATGTCACTATGCACATATAGTTTCCATATTTATTGATAACATACCTGTATGATAGTGTGTACATTCTTTTCTGAATGTACATTTTTTCTGTACCTGCTGTCACGGTTACGGTGGTTGACAGGGGGCGCGGCCAAGCCGCGGGCTTTGGCGGAGCACACACACACCTGTCGGCAATTGCCAAGAGTGATTATGGTAATCACCTCACCTGGGGGTATATATACCCTGCCGTCCCGTTACTTCGGGGCTAGGTCGTACTTATTACTGTGTACTTTGTACATTCTGGACGGAATCGTTACGCCGATGTCCCGGTATCCAGAGTCATCGCCTGTCCCGCATCACTCGCCGATCTAATACCTGTCGCTACTTCGACCTCCCGGTATCCAGACCTCTCTCCTGTCCCGGACTACTCGTCTGTCTAATACCGTATTGACCCGAATATAAGACGGGTTTTTTTGCCTAGAAAAAAATCTGAAAAAGAGGGGTCGTCTTATAATCGGGGTTTAGACTTTTCGATGTACCGTAATTGCACATGTAATTGCACAACAACAGATCGCGCCAAACGAGTGTTCCGAGACACCGCGCGACACATAAAGTAACTCAAAGTCTTAAAGTAACAGTACATAAAAACAGTTACCTGGAGAGATATAAATGGAGAGACACAGCGATCAACTTGAAAAAAGAAAAACGCCTGTGTATTTTGACATGCCAACATCTGTCACTGGGCATAAGAAAGGCGACAAATCAGTGATTGTGAAGTCTACTGGAAACGAGAAGAGCCGAGTAACGGTCATGTTAACGCGCCTCGCAGATGGGAAAAAACTTCCCCCGTACGTGGTTTTAAAACGCAAGACTGTACCTAAAGAGACAGTGACTGTACCTAAAGAGGCAGCCAGCTGGCGTTATCGTACGCGCCCAGGCAAAGGGCTGGATGGAGACGGAGCTTGTGGTGGACTGGCTCAAGGTGGTGTGGGGCAGACGGCGTGGGGGACTCAGAAAGAAGAGGAACATGTTGATTCTGGATGCTTTCCGTGGACACTTGACTGAGCCAGTCAAAAAGCAAGTGAAAGAATTGAATGGTGACCTAGTGATCATACCTGGCTGGTCATCACGCACTGACACCGTCTGTAAAAATCCAAAAGCCTGCAGTACGTTTGCTCTGTGAATGGATCTTGCAAGCATGGGCTGACGTTTCCCCAGAAAGCATTAATGGGTTTAAGAAATGCTGCGTATCAAATGCCATGGATGGCAGCGAGGAGGACGTGATGTGGGAGGAGACGGTGAGGATGACGTGATGTGGGAGGAGACGGGGAAGCGGACACCGTGAGTGACGATAGCGGGAGTGAGAGGAACAACCAGCGATGTAGAAGACGAGCTGAATGAGAAGACGTGATGTGACCAATAGACTGATGTTCTGTTTCATTGCTCTACTGTTTTATTGCACTACCGTTTTATTGCACTACTGTTTCATTGCAATCTATCTAGCCTGTTTTGTTTTTGTTTGCCAAGTTAGGCAAATTTGAACACAATGTGTGATGTGTGTTATCATTATTTTCAAATAAAATTATTTTCTTTATAAAGAAAATATTCTCCCAAAAACGAGTCTTGAAAAAGAGGGGTCGTCTTATAATCGGGGTCGTCTTATATTCGGGTCAATACGGTACCTGTCGCTACTTCGACCTCCCCTGGCCTGTCCCCGATCACTCTCAGTTGTCTTTGTGTAAATAAAGCTTCACGTTATAGCTTCACTGTGTCGTTGGTCTGCGTTCTGGGTCCTACCAAACTACCCCCTTGTGACAGAACGACCTAGCTGCAGGAGGAATGGAAGGACCTGTTTGCCAACATGGCCCCCGGCGTCCGCGAACAGTTGAAGCCCGAGATTGATTCCCAGAACGCCCGTCACGGACGGTTGGGTCAAGAGCTGCAGGCGGAGATGGACCAGCTTAGGGACTGGGCAACCACTGTTGCCAGACTCCTCTCCCGTCCCGGACTACTCATCTGTCTAATACCTGTCGCTACTTCCACCTCCCGGTATCCAGACTCCTCTCCCGTCCCGGACTACTCGCCGGTCTACTACCTGTCGGTACTCCGCGGATTGACCTCCCGGTATACAGACTCCTCGCCCGTCCCGGACCAGGCACCTGTCTACTCCCTGCCGGTACTACGCTGATCCGACTTCCCGGTATCCAGACCCCTAGCCTGTCCCGATCACTCTCTGTTGTCTTTGTGTCAATAATGTCACGGTTACGGTGGTTGACAGGGGGCGTGGCCAAGCCACGTGCGCTGGCGGCGCACACACACACATCTGTCAACTATTACCGTGGCTGATTACCAATTACCTCATCTGGGTCTACATATACCGCGGCGTCACTAGGGTCACTCGTACTTCGTGTATTCTCGGATGAATGTTACAAGTCTCCGGTAAACCACTTACCTGTTTTCCGCCTGTCTACTACCTGTCGGTACTACGCACCCCGACCTCCCGGTATCCAGACTCCTCGCCTGTCCCTGATCATCCGCCTGTCTACTACCTGTCTGTACTACGAACCTCGACCTCCCGGTATTCCGACCTCTTGCCTGTCCTTGACCATTCCATGTGCGTTTTTGCAAATAAGCCACCTGTTCTCCCCTCTCTGGTCTGTTGTCTGCGTTCGGGGTCCAACCCACACACTGTATTGTGACAAATAAAGCTTCACGTTATAGCTTCACTGTGTCGTTGGGTGCGTTCTGGGTCCTACCAAACTAGCCGCTTGTGACACCTGCCGTATATATTTGAATCTTCAACTGTTGATACAACTGCATATCCCTGCTCACTGCCTGCTCTATATACATTTATATAAATGTATCCTGTTTTTCATAATTGCATACCCCTGATCACTACCTGTTGAATACTTGTATACTTACCTGTATATATATATCAAGTCAAGTCAAGTTTATTGTCACTTCACAGTGTATACAAGTATAAGCAATACCCGACGACAGACAGCAGTTATAAAAAACTGAATCGGATAAAAGTAAAAAAGTACAAAACTGTAAAATATATACCAGTGGAGGCTCGTCCATTGAGGAAAGGGAGGACCATCCTCCCTAACATTTTAGAGAAAAATACACTAAAATGCTGTTTGTAACGCTTCAAAGTCACGCAAATATGTGTCAAAATAGCACCAACAGCGCCCCCTACGGTCCAACCGCAATTTTTAAAATCACTGTCGGAGGATCGTCCTCCGTAAGCTCACATTGAAGTCACACTCTAAAACTCCCAGACCGAGTGGCCGATGAGTCCTGGTTTAACATGAGTGTGTACGGCAGTAAGGGAGGACGATCCTCCCTGAGGGCGGGACTCGCTCTGTGAACCAATCAACAGAGCTCACTGAGATGGTGAAGGTTATCAGGGCAGGTTATCATCATGCAAGGATATTTCTTGTGTCATTCATTAATTCCACGTTCCAGAAAACTCGTGAGTCATTTACTTTTCTTTATTTTAGATTTTAAACTTGAGTTCCTCCTCAAAGCGTTCCAGGTGCATGAGGCCAAGCGTAAACAGAAAGCATGGCTGACCGTGACAGGGTGGTGTCTTTGGCTCACATTTAGACAATTGACGTGCATTACTGCTTTAGACATACTTTATGTCTAATTTTAATTAAATACAGGTAAATATACTTTACACAACAGATTCTCCCTCAAATCTCACTCGATGTCAATTCCATTAGGACACAATGCAGGAAACTTATATTCAGATTTTCATCATAAATGGATTAATCGCTATTTTCCATCAAAACAAACTTCCCCCTCAGATCACAATCGATTTTAATTCTGTTTGGCTTGTCTGCTGAAATTACCCACTAATACACTATCAAAATTGATAGTGCACCTTCCTTCCTCCTCTACTTTTACAACCACCAGCCACCACTGATATATACCTATTATTATGCACATATCTCATACATACTCATACTCACTACTATAAGTAATCTTATAACAATTGTTATACCTAGTAGACTGTTTACTACTAAAGCCTTCATTAGCTGTGTAAGATGAGGACTTTCACTTGAGAAACGTTCCACAGAGGAGGAAAAGGAGCTGGGAGGAGAGAGGAGAGAGGAGAGGAGGGAGCAAGAGGAAGAGGGAGGAGGAAGAAAGAGAAAAACAGATTGCAGTTCTCTCCTGGCTGCTTCCTAAAACAAGTTACCTACAGAGATCTAGAACAAACCACCGCAGCCATGGTCCACTGAAGTCTGGACTTGGATGGACGTGTGAAGCCCAGTTACTACGGAAACGCTGGAGCTGCCATGTCGTCCCGTTATAGGGGTCCTGTTATAACAGCAGGTGTGGTTAGCCCTTACAGAACATAAAATGTGCCGTGTGACTAAAAATATCTTCTTCTCGTTGATATGTCTTGGGAGTTTCCACCGAGATCTATGGATAGATAAGTGTACCAGTTTGGAAAGTCCACTGGGTAGGCTGGCAAACATATCAATCATTCATAGATCTGGGAGGACAATACCGCCTAGTCCTGAGTGGACTGTGTGATGTCACATGACATTTTTTAAACATCCTGAAACCACACCTGGTTACCCTAGTCACAGACTGTCGACAATGAGCATACTGAGCACACTGACTAAATGAGGGGCACCCATATTTGACCACGACTTTCAGGAGTGTTCAGCAAGGCCAAGTTGACATATCTGCCTCCGCACTGCCCCTACTGCGCCATTGACCTGTACCCTGGTATGTCTCCTCCCAAGGGCCGCCTGTATTCCCTGTTTGCACCTGAGAGAGAGGCCATGGAGACTTATATCAGAGACTCTCTGGCGGCTAGCATCATCACTCCCTCTTAACATGCTGGAGCGGGGTTTTTCTTCGTGGAGAAGGACTGAGGCCCTGCATCGAATACATGGGTCTTAAATGACATCACAGTGAAAAAAACGGCTTCCTCTGATCTCCGCTTTTGAGTTGCTAGAGGGAGCAACTATTTATACAAAATTGGACCTACCATTTGGTCCGAAACCGGGAGGGTGATGAATGGATGACAGCTTGGCGAATGACGTGGCGATGTTGAATAAGCAAGTGTTTGTGTATTTGGACGACATCCTGATCCTCTCCAGAACCAGAAAGTAGCTGCACCATGTCCAGGCAGTCCTCCAGCATCTCCTTGAAAACACCCTCTTTGTCACGGATTGTGTTCCATGACCCAAATGCCCAAATGCAGCACACACGGGACACCAAGAACAGTTTGGGATATTTAATGTAAATGATGACAGTTGAGTTGGTACAATTATCACACAGTCGAACCAGACAGGTGCAGGCAGAGGTGTAGTCGAGGACAGGCAGAAGATCGGGAACCGGGCAGGGAAGGTGGAGATCGAAGTCCAGGGCAGGCAGGGTCGGCAACAGGTCTCAGTCTGGGAAATGAACGCTGGAGAGTCTGCATAGTCAGGAACAATCTGGCAAAGAGTGAGTGTGCGGGGTAGGCTGGTTGATTATGATGCGCTGCAGCTGATTGGCGAGAATTTATGGCTTTCCACCCGGGAAAAACCTCTGCAAGTGGAGTCCAAAAAGTTGGCACTCAGGTTTATTGGTCTTTTGATGTCCTGAAGGTCATCAACCCGGTGGCAGTGAGTCTCAAGCTGCCCTGGTTCATGCGGATTCAACCGGCCTTCCATGTATCCACCCAGAGTCATCGATGGCAGCCCGGAATACTTGGTTCATCGCCTGCTGCGTTCCCGTCCACCGTGAGAGCAGCCTACAGTACCTAGTCGACTGGAAGGGGTATGGCCTTCCCCACACCACTCTCCCCTCCAGCCACACTCCTCTGCCTCCACCTTGCTCCCACCTGGGGTTACTAAACTCAGGTGGACACACTGTCACAGAAGACCATGATCTTCAGCCCACCTGTTCCCTATCAGAATCAGCGCCCTATCAACTACACCCTTACATATACTCCGCTCTCCTGTTCACTCGTTGCCAGAACTTTTCAGTTTTCTACAACCCGAGACTCTAGCTGATTCCTCTGTGGTTTCCTGTGAAGACCTTTGGAATCTCTGAGAACTCTTTGTGTTTCTTTGTTGGACCGTTTTTCCGGTTTGTTTTTGCCCTGGAAGTTTTTGTGTTTGTTTTGGACATTAGCTGCATTTCCCGCAGCAAATTCTAGAACACCCCCTCATTGGATTCCCATTTTGCACACACTTAAGTCAATTTACACATGGTATTACTATTTACGTAATTGTCATACACATAGTTGATAGCTCACACCTCATATCATATTATTCCCTTGTGCACCATACACCAGTGGTGAAGCGTCAGTGCCTTCAAGGTATTCAGAGAAGACCCTGGAACTCTCAGATGAAACAAAAACAATCGAATTAATTGTATTAATAAAATGTAATACAATTTGAATCAAATTTAAATAAAATGAATAAATGAGAATGGTATCTGTGTTATCTGTTATATTACAGTTACGTTGATTTGTTTGTCTTTCTCGGTCCATGCACTACGCATTTGAGTGGTTTTGTGCTGATTGCAACCAATCAGATATTTTTCTAGGTTGCTGGGAAGAATATCCTTCAACCAAAGTATTCCCGATGACTTTGGCCCTTAGACTGAAAGAGAGCGTACGTTTGGATTGACAATTTAAAAAAATAAAAGTTGGGGAAGCCCTGGTCTACAGAAGGTCCAGTTGTGATAGACACGCTTCGCCACTGCCACACACACAGTTTAATACCCGGGACAATAAAGACGCCTACGGGTTTTACACTCGGACTCTGTCTGTAGTACCTAGGGGTTCCACCAGCTAACATCCGTGTGGCACAACATTGGGAGGAGATGGACATGGACGTCTCTGACAAGTACTACTGACTTCACTGCTCTTGCTAAATCAAACAAAAAGTATTTTTTCTACTTTGCCTTGTTGGCTGGTTAAATGAGTGACATTCTAAATGTCATTGATATAGCTCACCTGGACTGATTTCCGAACATGTAGAAATGCCTATGTGTCTTGATATAATACTATGCACTGGTGTTGTTATGCATTTACAAAATAAACATACAATATATGCACACCTATGTGGTTGTGGTTGTACTACTGTCTCTGTAGCTGTTAATGTGATTGTTGTGGTTGCACTTTACTGTCTCTGTAGCTGAAAATGTGATTGCCGGTACTATTGCCGATAGTAAAAGCCATATTTCTTGGGCCCCTGATTTGGGTTTTTCTTTTTTTTTAAGAACTGTTCCCCATTCGAAACTAATTGAATAGCATTCAAGATTGCATTAGAGATTGATGATCATGCAAGAATTGTTATCAGCTGTGAATAGATGTTTTCCTTTTGTTAAACACAGGTAATCCAATAGAGTTTGGGGTATTTCAATGCGATGTTAACTGTTTTGAAAAAAGGTGGGAAAATGTCTGAAACCAATGAAAAAGTGTTAACACATTTACAAGAGAAGACTACTTTTGTGCTTAGATGGTGTTGATGATCAAGTGGAACCCAGTCTTGTACGTGAGAGTAAGCAAACGAGAAAAACTGTAATGGAAGTATTTCTGTTAAAGCTCAATACAGGCTTTTTCAAAACACAGCCACCAGTGGAATAATGTGTTGTGATTCCAGCATCACACCACTCCCCTCTCCAGCCACGCTCCCCACCTCCATCTCGCATCCACCTATTGTTATTGCACATAGGAGGACACTTTGCCACAGAAGACCGTGATCACGTTCAGCCCACCTGTTCCCTAAAACAATCAGCTCCCTACGTCATTTGTTGCCAGAACTTCCCGTTACCCGTTAACTGCAAAACTCCAGCCTATTCTTCCGTGGATACCCTTTTTGGCAATCTATGTGTTACTCCTTGTTTTCCCCGTTGGAATATTTACTTGTTTGTTGCTTTCTGTTGGACTTCTGATTTTGTTTTCAGTAAGTTCAGTAATTTGCATACACATAGTGGTTTCTCACATCTAATATCAAGACTATCCCTGTGCACCATACACTTCCCCCATTTTGTTTCTACCCTAGACAATAAATACACCTACGGCATAACATAATGTCTGTTTAGTAATGGATTTGAGATACATAAAATGCACGCCTGACAGCTCATTCCGGTCAATGCAGGCAAAAAGCCTAGTAGCTAATAGACTAATTGTAATAGAGGTATTAATAGCAAATGTGATGTAAATGGCAAAAACTGACTTTGGGTCACCTCACTAGCGGAGCTCCAGATGTAAAGGGTCACCTCACCTTTTTATTGTTTGGTCTCATGTTCTGTTTCACACAATATATTTCGTAGATATATGACTATATGAAATAGCCAGCCTCCATTCAGAAGTGGTCTCTTGTTCAAAAGGCAACAAATAGTTGTGCCTCCTAGGCAGGGCTTAATACCGGCTATTGGCCAAATGTTAGAATTGGTGGTAGAATTTGTCAGTGTAAAAGCTGAACGCTGCTGGCAGTTACCTAACGTTAAATCAAAAATAACTACAATGTGGTGGCATATTGTGGGTGTGAAAAACAGTCAACCAGACATGAACATGAGAAATGAGACATGAGAAATGAGAATAAGGGGCAGACAGAAAAAATGAACAAAGTCCAAGAGGAGATAAAAAGGACAGGTTGTTCATTGAAAAGTGGGGGTCAGGTTGCAAGTGTCGAGGGTATTGCATGAGGCAATATTGCGCAAACCTGCCTCACAAGCGTGTTTACTACACGTCAGCAGAAAGTACAAGACTGGGCTGCCAGCATGGAGAATAGAGAATAGAGAATAGAGAACAGAGAATAGAGCCCTATCAACTCGTAGGTCATTAATTGCGTTTCATCAATAGGATATATATTCAACACCAACAAAAACAAGCATGGACAAAGGTACGTTCAATGAATTTCCCTAAGTTTTTCTTTCAAAAACAATCATTATTGATAATTGCAATACAAATGTTCTTACAACAAATCACATGATTTTAAATATTTGACTACCCTACATAGAGATATTGCTGATGTTTCATGAACATACTGTATGTGATGATGATTGGAGAGGCTTTTTGTTTTAGGCCTACACTTGATATCTTTATGCAAATCGGTATAATAGTACATCAGAAAGGTGGTCATTCAGAACTCCTGAAAAACATTACATATCCGTTTGTCATGTAGTTGCAAAGGGCACAATGTCCTATAACTGGGCTATAGTGCTGGTCCAGGTGGTTTACTATAACTGGGCTATAGTGCTGGTCCAGGTGGTTTACTATAACTGGGCTATAGTGCTGGTCCAGGTGGTTTACTATAACTGGGCTATAGTGCTGGTCCAGGTGGTTTACTATAACTGGGCTATAGTGCTGGTCCAGGTGGTTTACTATAACTGGGCTATAGTGCTGGTCCAGGTGGTTTACTATAACTGGGCTATAGTGCTGGTCCAGGTGGTTTACTATAACTGGGCTATAGTGCTGGTCCAGGTGATTTACTATAACTGGGCTACAGTGCTGGTCCAGGTGGTTTACTATAACTGGGCTATAGGGTCCAGGTGGTTTACTATAACTGGGCTATAGTGCTGGTCCAGGTGGTTTACTATAACTGGGCTATAGTGCTGGTCCAGGTGGTTTACTATAACTGGGCTATAGTGCTGGTCCAGGTGGTTTACTATAACTGGGCTATAGTGCTGGTCCAGGTGGTTTACTATAACTGGGCTATAGTGCTGGTCCAGGTGGTTTACTATAACTGGGCTATAGTGCTGGTCCAGGTGATTTACTATAACTGGGCTACAGTGCTGGTCCAGGTGGTTTACTATAACTGGGCTATAGGGTCCAGGTGGTTTACTATAACTGGGCTATAGTGCTGGTCCAGGTGGTTTACTGTAACTAGGCTATAGTGCTGGTCCAGGTGATTTACTGGTGATTTACTACTTAATGGTTACCACAGTCAAATCTTATCTGGCAGAGAAATCTGTTTAGACAAGTATAGTATAGAGAATAAATAAAAACTAAGCCCCTAATTTTTTTTGGGCATTTAGAGGAATCAGATTAAAAAAAACTGTTGATCTTTCCAGACCTAATTCCCATAAGATTTGATGCTTGAAATAATTTGAGGTTTAGGTTAAGCTGCAGATCACAGTGTACACCTAGATACAATTCAGAGTAAATATACCATGCATAACAAAAAACTAGTACACATAAGAAAAGTTTTAGTGATAACAAATCTCATGTAAATTCAGCTATTTCTTAAATACAGTATACACTTGCAATCTGATTATCAAGGTAATCTTGCTATTGCTTATTATGAAATCTATTGCAATAAGGTAAGATTACACATTATTTACACTTTAACTTAGGTAATAAATACATAAACAGAATATCAGTATATCGAACAGAAGAAATAGTCAATCTTTGGCAAAGAGTGATAAAAATCCCAAATGTCCAGTGACATCACAAAAAAGGTGCTGCATGCAGCAGAAGTTGGCAGCTTAGAAGGTTCTTCTCAGCTTCACTGTGTTTTATAACTCACTTTACCTCTGTCAGACCGTAAGGCCATGACAGCGTTCTGGAAGGATCACTCCAGGATGGCGACGGTGGAGCAGATGATGCTGGACTCCAAGGCCAGGGAGCTGACCAAGAAGGAGCTGCCTGAGATCCTTTCCCTCCTGCCCAGCCTGGCCGGCCAGCGGGTGCTAGAACTGGGAGCTGGCATTGGGTGAGTGGACTTTGTCTGTGATGTCTCGGATGAATGTGTGTGTGGTTAGCGTACAGGCTAACCATCCCCTCCTGTGTGTCGCTAGACGCTACACCAGCCACCTGCTAGCCACTGCTGACCATGTGACGGCTGTAGACTTCATGGAAAGCTTTATTGAGAAAAACAGACAAGCAAATGGTCATCATAGCAACGCTGCCTTCCTCCATGCAGACGTCACAAAACTTGAGTTCTCCACAAACAGGTACGGTGACTTCCACTATGTCCATACAACTTGTATATCCATGGTGAACAAGAAACTATTCAACAATGCAGAAACAAATGACAAATGCTTAAAAGATTATTGAGTGTTGCTCAATATGGTCGATCTAATATAGACTTTGCAACTGTAATGCTACATCATAAATACAATACAACAGAACAGTTGTGTGAAACTGCCTAGGTCTGGGCCCCCATCTGTAACTGGATTATGGACTTTCTGACAGGCAGGCCTCAAATGGTGTAGATTGGAAACAACATTTCATCCACTCTGGTTCTCAACACCGGAGCCCCCCAACACCACAGTCATTGGCTGATAAGCGACAGATAAGCGAGACAGAGAACAAAGTGAATGAGGCTGTCCTGCTGATGCATGGTGCAAGGACAACCACATTGCACTGAATGTCAGCTAGACTAAGGCGCTCATCCCACAACACGGAGGTCATGCTGAAGAAGGCACACCAGTGCCTCTATGCCCTGCATCTCAGGAGAAGCGGCATTAGCAAACGGTGGCTTGTAAACTTCTACCATGGCTCCGTAGAGAGCATCCTGACGAGTGGCGTCACTGTGTGGTATGGCAACACTTCTGCACCGGACAACAAAGCCATCCAGAGGGTCGTGAGGATGGCGGAAAAGATCATTGGATGTGCACTTCAATGAATTCAGGAGATCAATAGGACCAGATGTCTGAAGAACGCCATTTCCATCACAAAGAACTGCAAAAACCCTGGGCAACATATGTTCTCCCCCTTGCAGTCCAGTTGCCGGTTCCGCTGCATCCCTACAAGGACTAACAGGTGCAACAAAAGTGTTTGTTATCCACAGGCAATGCACGTACTGAACTGCAAGGAGTGCTGCCACTATAATAACATTGTCGCCAATATTACATTACACTTTTATACTTATTTTGCTAGACCTTCCGGGCTCATTAGAGCCACTGCGCTGTTCTGCACTGTACTGCAATGTATTCATGATGCTGCTGTAGTAGCATCATGAATACATTGCAGTACAGTACTAAAATTTTAAATTTTTTAAAAAGATTTTAAAGGGCCAGTACTACTGGCCCTTTAAAATCCTTTTTGCACAAATCCCCATCTCTATATACTGTATCACCCATCAGTCACTTTATTGTTATTTGTATTGTGTATAGAATGTTATAGTATAGTGTTGTTTATAGTATATAGTATAGTATATAGAATAGTATTTAGTGTTGTATATAGTATAGTATTATAGTATTGTATAGTATAGTATTGCATAGTTGTGTATAGTATTGTTGTGGAAATTCATACTGCGGGAGGGAATGGGGAGTAAGCATTCCATTGTACTTGTTGCCAGTGGCAAATAAATACATCTTGAATCTGGAATGTCGAATTGCTCAATCACGTGTGTTACCCCAAAACCTTCCTCGGTCTCCAACAGCTACGACGTGATCTTCTCCAACTGGCTGCTCATGTACCTGAGTGACCAAGAAATGGGCCGTCTGGTGGAGAAGATGTTGAGCTGGCTGGCACCAGGCGGCTTCCTCTTCTTCAGGGAGTCGTGCAATCACCAGTCAGGTACCACCACTGATGAAACACTCACCCACGTGTCACACCTAATCAATGCCTTTAAGGGACTGATGGACAGATACACATATCACGGTAGTCACACTTGGCCCATAAAGCCGATTCTAAGTTCTGATTCAGAGTAATCCATTCGAAGAATATGCAACCACAGCAACAGCACCACCCCTGGTGATGAAGTGGCTATTACAGTTTGTAGGATAATCCCACGACTGCAGTGTTCGGGTTGAAACAAGACACACAGGCTGTGAGTTTTTTTTATTCCTAATGTTGCTGTTGGCTACCGAGTACCGCCACACCACTACAACTCTAGCCACAATAAAGCATTTGTTTGGATAGTTTTGTATAATGAGGCTAACTCTAACCTTGCTGTCACGGTTACGGTGGTTGGCAGGGGGCGTGGCCTAGCCACGTGCGCTGGTGGCGCACACACCCCTGTCAACAATCACGTTGGTTGGCAGGGGGCGTGGCCTAGCCACGTGCGCTGGCCACACACACACACACACACACACACCTGGACTCAATATCCCCCCTTGTCTAATTGCTAATCACCTCACCTGGGGTATATATACTTTGTCTATCCTTTACCCCAGCGTGAGGTCGTTACGTATACTGCACGTTCTTCCGTCTGTTCTGATCGCCCGGCTGCTGACTATCGGAGAGATAGTTCGCACCCCGGTCGCCTACTTACTCTGCGTTCACGTAGTCCTCCCCATGCACCCTTGTGTTTTGTGTGTGCTTGTTTATTTGGAAATAAAGCCGTTCGTATCACTCTCCACTTGTCGGCGTCTGCGTTCGGGGTCCAACCCACTCCCTCTCTACGTGACAGAACGACCTCACCACCATGGACCCCGGCAACTGCGACTTGTGGAGGATCACCCGGGTCGCCCAGGAAAAGGCTAACATAGCGCATATTCGGGCGTGGTTGGCCGCTTCGAAAGTTCGAATGACTTTCGGTTTTCCTCCACCGACCGCGCTGCCCCGGCTTGAGGACACCGCTCCGCACCCGGCTGACGACGTCGCTCCGCACCCGGCTGACGACGCCGCTCCGCACCCGGCTGACGACGTCGCTCCGCACCCGGCTGACGACGCCGCTCCGCACCCGGCTGACGACGCCGCTCCGCACCCGGCTGACGACGTCGCTCCGCACCCGGCTGACGGCGCCGCTCCGCACCCGGCTGACGACGCCGCTCCGCACCCGGCTGACGACGTCGCTCCGCACCCGGCTGACGACGCCGCTCCGCACCCGGCTGACGACGTCGCTCCGCACCCGGCTGACGGCGCCGCTCCGCACCCGGCTGACGACGCCGCTCCGCACCCGGCTGACGACGCCGCTCCGCACCCGGCTGACGACGTCGCTCCGCACCCGGCTGACGGCGCCGCTCCGCACCCGGCTGACGACGCCGCTCCGCACCCGGCTGACGACGCCGCTCCGCATCCGCCTGACGACGTCGCTCCGCACCCAGCTGACGACGTCGCTCCGCACCCGACTGAGGACGTCGCTCCGCACCCGTCTGAGGACGTCAAGCGGCCCCCGTCTGCTGACGCCGCGCCGTACCCGCCCGACGACGCCACGCAGCCCCCGTCTGCTGACGCCGCGCCGTACCCGCCTGATGACGTCAAGCGGCCCCCGTCTGCTGACGCCGCGCCGTACCCGCCCGACGACGTCACGCAGCCCCCGTCTGCTGACGCCGCGCCGTACCCGCCTTACGACGTCACACAGCCCCCGTCTGCTGACGCCGCGCCGTCAACAATCACGTTGGTTGGCAGGGGGCGTGGCCTAGCCACGTGCGCTGGCCACACACACACACACACACACACACCTGGACTCAATATCCCCCCTTGTCTAATTGCTAATCACCTCACCTGGGGTATATATACTTTGTCTATCCTTTACCCCAGCGTGAGGTCGTTACATATACTGCACGTTCTTCCGTCTGTTCTGATCGCCCGGCTGCTGACTATCGGAGAGATAGTTCGCACCCCGGTCGCCTACTTACTCTGCGTTCACGTAGTCCTCCCCATGCACCCTTGTGTTTTGTGTGTGCTTGTTTATTTGGAAATAAAGCCGTTCGTATCACTCTCCACTTGTCGGCGTCTGCGTTCGGGGTCCAACCCACTCCCTCTCTACGTGACACTTGCTTTAGTTTATAGGGTATGGAGACCAAATTGATTGACCATTGAAAAACCCAACAAATGCATTAGAAATTTAAGTGCAATGTTGTTATCATCATGCAATTATTTTTGTTACATTGAACGTGTTACGCTCTTTCCCCAGGTGACTGCAAGAGCGACATCGACCCAACACACTACCGGACCCAGGCTGAGTACAGCCACCTCATTACATCAGCACAATGGACAGAGCCGAAAGGGCAGAACAACTTTGGTTTCGACATTGTTCTGACAAAAAGAGTTCAGACCTACGTAAAGGTATAGCTGATTCGGTGAAGGTATATTACAATTTTAAGTTTTCAACAAACCGAAATTGTAAGATTATCATCAACATACAGCAGTCTGACCCAGGTTATGTGGTGAGTGTGCAAACCTACATAGATACATTATATCGGGCACACATAGTTGTAACAAACTACATAACTTATTTTTAATAATGTCTGACCTTTTCCTATCACTCTTCCAATGACAGTCCCATCTTCATTTTTGTCCTTTATCTTTCTTTGTGCTCCTTCTCCTCCGTGCCTCTGGTCCAGATGAAGAATAATCAGAACCAGATCTGCTGGCTGCTGGACAAGGTGCCCCGCTCCCCGATCACCCAGGGCGGCTTCAACACCTTCCAGCAATTCCTGGATAACCAGCAGTACACGCGTCGGGGCATCCTGCGCTACGAGAAGATGTTTGGGGCCGGCTACGTCAGCACAGGAGGGCTCAGCATGACCAAGGTAATCTGAACCAGTTGGACACACACAAACACACCCCACTATCACGTTTAGTGATCCAAGGTCATGCCCACAGTTCTCTAAAGGTCAACTAGAGAGCACTCAGGAGAGCACCTACCTCCACCACACCAAGAAGTCCCCTCGATCCGGATTCTGATCCTGATCTGCACCTAAAATCGAATCTACTGTTGCTTGACCCATATGTAATCTAACCACTAAGTTTTATCCAATTCCGTAAATACATTTGTGAGTTATCAAACAAACAAGTCAAGTCAAGTTTATTGTCACTTCACAGTTTACACAAGTATAAAGCAGTGATGTGAAAATCTTGTGTGCAATACCCGACGACAGACAGCAGTTATAAAATAAGATAAAAATAGATAGAAATAGAATAAAAATAGAATAAAGTAAAAAATTTGCGTAGAAAGGAGCCAGTTGAGGTGGTTCGGGCATCTAGTAAGGATGCTTCCTGGTCGCCTCCCGAGGGAGGTTTTCCAGGCACATCCAACTGGGAGGAGACCACGGGGCAGACCGAGGTACAGGTGGGGTGATTACATCTCCACACTGGCCTGGGAACGCCTCGGGATCCCCCAGTCAGAGCTAGTCGATGTTGCCAGGGAGAGGGAAGTTTGGAGTCCCCTGCTGGAGCTGCTACCTCCGCGACCCGATTTCGGATAAGCGGGAGAAGATGGATGGATGGATAAAGTAAAAAATTAAAATTAAAAATTAAAAATAAAAATGCAATTTATAAAATGCAAAATATCAGCACAGAAAAGAGCAATATGTATATATAAATCAATGTAATAAAATATACATTGTTATATGCTATACGCCCTTGTTCAGCAGCCTGATGGCCTGACTGTGGAAGCTATCTCTAAGCCTATTTGTACGGCACTTGATACTGCGGTATCGCCTGCCTGACGGTAACAGTGAGTACAGTTCGTGGCTGGGGTGGGCAATGTCTTTTATAATTTGTTTGGCCTTGGCCACGCACCGCTGATTGTAAATATCCAGGAGGGAGGGGAGCTCACCTCCAACGATATACTGGGCCGTCCGCACCACCCTTTGAAGCGCTCTGCGCTCGAGTGCAGTGCAGTTCCTGTACCAGGCGGTGATACACCCTGTAAGAACACTCTCGATGGTGCCGTTATAGAATGTTCTCAGGATGCGGGGGCCCATGCTGAATTTCTTCAGACGCCTGAGGAAATACAGGCGTTGTTGGGCCCTTTTCACCACGTGTGTGGTGTGCGTGGACCATGAGAGGTCCTCGGAGATGTGCACGCCGAGGAACTTGAAGCTGCTGACCCTCTCTACTGCAATGCCGTCGATGGAGATAGGGCTGTGCTCTCCCCTCTGCCTCCTGAAGTCCATGATCAGCTCCTTGGTCTTCTTGACGTTGAGGGCGAGGCTGTTCTCCTGGCACCACTGCTCCAGCGATCCGACCTCCTCCCTGTAGGCTGTCTTGTCGTCGCCGGCGATCAGGCCCATCACTGTCGTGTCGTCAGCAAACTTGACGATGACGTTGGAGCTGTGCATAGCCATGCAGTCGTGGGTGTAGAGGGAGTAGAGGAGAGGGCTCAGCACGCATCCCTGGGGGGCTCCTGTGTTGAGGGTCAGTGGCTCTGATGTGGTGCTGCCCATCCTCACCACCTGGCGGCGGTCTGACAGAGGTCCAGTATCCAGCTGCACGTGGATGGGGGTACGCCTAGACCTCTCAGCTTGGTGTCGAGCTTGGCAGGAACTATTGTGTTGAATGCTGAGCTGTAGTCCACAAACAGCATTCGCACATAACAGTTCTTTCCCTCCAGGTGGGAAAGAGCAGTGTGGAGGGCCATGGCAATTGCGTCGTCCGTGGATCTATTTTGACGATATGCAAATTGCCATGGGTCCAGCGTGGCAGGTAACACGGAGCAAATAAAGTCGTTGACCAACCTCTTGAAGCATTTGCTAACGATCGAGGTGAGGGCTACAGGTCTATAGTCATTCAGGCATGTTACCTTGGGTTGTTTAGGGACAGGCACGATGGTGGACATCTTGAAGACTGCGGGGACAACAGCCTGGGACAGGGAGAGGTTGAAGATGTCTGCAAAGACTCCTGCCAACTGGTCTGCGCATGCTCTGAGGACACGGCCCGGGATGTCGTCGGGGCCTGCCGCCTTACGGATGTTCAGCCGCTTGAAGGTGCGGCGCACATCCGCCTCCGAGATGCGCAGCTGGCTGGTCTCCTCAGTCGGTGCTGGCTTCGGCGGGCTGCCGTTTACGTCGAACCGAGCAAAAAAAGTATTTAGCTCTCCTGGGAGGGAGGTAGAGGAGTTCTCTACACAACTGGTTCTCCCTCTGAAGTTCGTTATCGTCTGCAGCCCCTGCCACATACCCCTCGCATCGTGGCTCTTGAATTTATCTTCCACTCTGTCCTTATACTCCCGCTTGGCAGTGACGATGGTCTTATTTCCTTAGATATATTTATTAGAACCAGTTGGACCTGTGGTTGTCAGTTCCGAACAATTAGAGTCTGTTTAAACTGGACCACATTCAAATCAGTCTACGTGCAATGGTCCTACTTGCTTCTCCATGTAAACCGTCACATATTTGTCTACTGATTAAGAGCTCAACAAGTCTTTGTTTTTACAGGAGTTTGTGGACCTGTTGAATCTGAAACCTGGCCAGAAGGTTCTAGATGTTGGTTGTGGCCTTGGTGGGGGAAACTTTTACATGGCAAAGGTACGTTTGCCTAGCATCACATTATTGTTTAATTTGAGAATAAATTAAATGTAGGTAGAATTATACATCCTCAAAATGCAACATATAGGACTGTATTATCAATACCCATTTTATCCCTAGTCATTATCTATACTAATTTGAGCTAGGTTTATAAAACTAACTTTCCAGCTGATATTTGTGTTAATCAGACACCCTGTGGACGTATTCAATGCATGCTGAATGTCACTCAATGTAGGAAGACCTTTTAAAAATGTTCCAATATCAAGATTACTTCCACATACTTCAGGTCGAGTCAACAGTGTTGATGTGTGTAGATAAATACAACGATGACAAGAGCTGAAATGAGATCTGTGGTGGTTATGATGTCTGTGTGGTTGTTAGACGTTTGGAGTGGAGGTGTTAGGATTGGACCTGTCTGAAAACATGGTAGAAATCGCTATGGAGAGGGCAATCGATGAGCAGCTGCCAATGGTGAGTCATGCTGTGTTCAGAGGTAAATAAAGGGTATTATTTACACCACATACACCACATATTATTATCAATAGCCTGGATTATACACTAACCTTGCATTCATATCATAAGAAGACCCCAAAACATGGCGTTTCCTGATTTTTACATTTATTATTACACAAATCCCTTACATGCCACAGTACAGAATCCAAAATACAAATTTGTAATACAATGAGTTAAATGCTGATGCATTACAGTAGTTAAGCTTATGGTTTACACCTTAACTATGATTGATTCATGGCAGCAAACTTCATCCCTTCAACCCCATGTTGGTTTTGGTTAATTATGAACGAATGAATGTTCCCTTGAACATCACGTTTGAGTCACAGACCAAAAGGCAACAGCAAACCAACAAGACAGTCAGTCTATATGACGTCAACTGAATCAGACTGGGAATATGTCTGGGCTCCGTTGGTTTGATATATACTGTACGTCAGTGTTTCTATATACCGTAATATATATATATTATATTATTATATATTAAATATAATTTAAATATATACGTTTGCATATGTGTGCATATGCACTCACTTGGCTTGATTCAAGGTTCAAATTATATTTTAAAATATATATACAAAGATTAATAAATTAATAAAATACTTCTTAACTTGTGTAATGATCAGAGTTGTAAATATAGGTTTTGGATGGCCACAAAATATTTAAAATTGGGCCTCGGCATTCTTAAGTTCGGCTGTCAGTTATAAAAGTAATATTTACTGTGTCTCACACTATCTCCATATCCATATATGTCTCCTATCTCATCCCCTGCTTCAGGTCCACTTTGAGGTGGCCGACGCTACCAGGCGCTCCTTCGAAGAGGAGTCATTTGACATCATCTACAGCCGAGACACCATCCTCCACATAGACGACAAGCTGGCCCTCTTCAAACGCTTCCACGTGAGTCTATATAATATCATATCCACATGCCTTAAACTTAGCCTTTTACTACTACTTTTACTCCTTCAGCTTCCACCGCCAGCCCAAATATATGGAATTAAAGTAGTCTCAATATATGTAACAAAATATATGGAACAAAAGTAGTCTCAATAGAAGTCACAAACAAATATCTCAACCTATTATTGTGGATCCTTTTGAGACTGTTCGACCGCACCATTGTCCGCAATTCACAAAGGCAGGGAGGACCTTTCCATTAGATAGCGGTAATACAACATTGAAGGCTATATCTGTTAAACACTAACATGTCCTGTTTTTTTTGTTATATTAGTATTGTGACTCTGTGAACTAAAGACTCAATCACCAGTATGAGTCCTTGTTTGAGAAGGAAGAAGTCCTGTGTGTCTTGTGGTGTAGACCTGCCCAGGAGACGGTATGAGTCCTGTGTGTCTAGTGGTGTAGACCTGCCCAGGAGACGGTATGAGTCCTGTGTGTCTAGTGGTGTAGACCTGCCCAGGAGACGGTATGAGTCCCGTGTGTCTAGAGGTGTAGACCTGCCCAGGAGACGGTATGAGTCCCGTGTGTCTAGAGGTGTAGACCTGCCCAGGAGACGGTATGAGTCCCATGTGTCTAGAGGTGTAGACCTGCCCAGGAGACGGTATGAGTCCCGTGTGTCTAGTGGTGTAGACCTGCCCAGGAGACGGTATGAGTCCTGTGTGTCTAGAGGTGTAGACCTTCCCAGGAGACGGTATGAGTCCCGTGTGTCTAGTGGTGTAGACCTGCCCAGGAGACGGTATGAGTCCTGTGTGTCTAGTGGTGTAGACCTGCCCAGGAGACGGTATCAGTCCCGTGTGTCTAGAGGTGTAGACCTGCCCAGGAGACGGTATGAGTCCCATGTGTCTAGAGGTGTAGACCTGCCCAGGAGACGGTATGAGTCCCATGTGTCTAGAGGTGTAGACCTGCCCAGGAGACGGTATGAGTCCCATGTGTCTAGAGGTGTAGACCTGCCCAGGAGACGGTATGAGTCCCGTGTGTCTAGAGGTGTAGACCTGCCCAGGAGACGGTATGAGTCCCGTGTGTCTAGAGGTGTAGACCTGCCCAGGAGACGGTCGGGCTTTCAAGCAAACCTCCCCTGTCAGCTGCCACCACAAATATAAAGCAATATGTGGTGGAGTGACATAATTCACCCACGGAACTACGGGTGGGGTATTGTGTTGCCGGCGACATTAGTGCATGGGACCCATCCCCTTTGTTGTTCTTCCACTAGAAAGCCATGTAGTGTTTACGTTCTTCTCATGTGGAATAAACGTCCCGTTTTGACTTTAAATACCCCGCCTCCGACTCCCGTCCCTCAGCACTACACTTGTGACCCTGATGTAGGTCTCGCTGAAGAATCCAAGACTGAACCGAACATGGCAAATAAAGCCGTTTTCATCAAATTGCCGGAGATTTGGGAGACAAACACGACATTGTGGTTCCTGCAGACGGCTCAATTCACCCTCCGCGGGATTACGGACAACGACGTTCGCTATTTCCACATCACTCGTCGCTGGGGAACTCCACTGTGGCCCGGATGATGGCCTTTATTGCACATCCCCCTGCACTTGATAGATATGAAGAGTTCAAGGCTTACCTCCTCAAGACCTTCGAGCTTTCACAGTCTGAACAAGCCCGATGTCTGCTCGCTATTCATGGCCTTGGAGACAGCAAGCCTTCCCAACATATGGAAATTATGCTGAGCCTGCTGGGAGAGGAAGAACCAGGTTTTCTTTTTAAATAACTGTTTCTTCGGCCCATGCCGCCTCATGTTCAGATAGCGCTCGCGAATACGACTTTAACTGAACACCGTGCTTTAGCCGAAGAAGCTGACCGTTTTTTCTTAGCCACTCAGCGTTCTGCCCCAGAGGTGCTAGCCCCGACACACAGTTACACCCCCCTGGGCAGAGACATGGTTACTAGTAGAGGACCCGGCTACCGACAGCAGTGCTAGCACAGGCATGTGCTATTTCCACGTAGGTTTCGTACTATTTCCACGCACGTTTACAAGGTGCTGCTCACCTTGTAATTACAAGCCGACGGGAAACGCCAAAGCATGCCCTCAGTAGTGGCTGCGAGCGTGTGCACAACAAACTGGCTGCAGTTCATCAGAGACACTCTCTCCGGGCGCAAATTCCTCTGCGACAACGGCGCTCAGAGGAGCGTCCTGCCAGCTACGGGGAGCGATACCACTGGCGGAGATCATGGCCCACATTTAATGTCCGCTAACGACACGCCTATCTGAACCTATGGCACAAAGGCTGTGGACCTGTGTTTCGGGGGCCAGCAGTTTACACCTCCTCAGGCTACTGGTAGACGTTAAGAACAGCCGCCTGGTGGACGCACTGACATTTTCGTCGTTCGCATGTGTCCGTGGCGAGGCGACATACGGCGGGCCCTCCAGCTCGCTCTCAGAGGGTGACAAATATCAACGTCTTCTCCGTGAGTTTCCCAGCTTGACACAGCCCACCTTTTCCGCCGCCACTACCAAACACAGTGTTGAGCACCACATTGACACTAAAGGCCCCCCCGTCTATGCTAGGGCCAGACGGCTTAACCCTGACAGGCTGGCAGTCGCTAAGTCGGAGTTCGCCAATATGGAACGCCTGACGGCGGGTGGAGGCCGTGTGGGGACTACAGACACCTTAACGACGCTACAACACCCGACCTTTACCCAATCCCCCACATCCAGGACATCTCTGCACACGTTTCCAGGCCATGAGAGTTGGCTCAGCCCCCACGTCGAGGCCGACCTCCCATTTTGCACCCCCGCCTCCTGTCGAGGTGCCCTTGACCTTGTTGACTCCCTTTCCCTCCGACCTTGTGGACAGCGTGATCCCGCCTGTTGCTCCACCGACTGCCCCGCCTGCACCGCCCACCTCGGCCCCTGTTGTCCTCACTCGCCGGGATCGGGTCATCGTCCCTCCCCGACACACAGGAATTTGGACTCTGGGTGAATTCTGGGGCGGCTTGTGTGGTGGAGTGACATAATTCACCCACGGAACTACGGGTGGGGTATTGTGTTGCCGGGGACATTAGTGCATGGGACTACCCTTTGTTGTTCTTCCGCTAGAAAGTCATGTGGTGTTTACGTTCTTCTCATGTGAAATTAACGTCCTGTTTAAATACCCCAGACTTTAAATACCCCGCCTCCGACTCCCGTCTCGCGGCACTACAAATAACTGAATATGGTTAACCCTGTACCGCCCGCTGCTGCAAACGAGTACACTTAATATTTAAGGGTCCTGGTTTGGTCTTGGTCTCTCACTCTTTTTCAAGATGTTTTTTTATTTGCACTTAAATTATTAAAAAAATATACTGAACATGACGAGTAGACAGCATGGGATCTCCTCCTTAAGAATGGGCGGTGCGTCCTTCCCTGCATCTGTGAATTTTTTGACACACAGCGAGGCGGTAGAACAGTCTCAAAAGGATACACACAAATAGGTTGACATTCATAAATATATTCCCATTGGAAAAAGCCAAGTTGACATTCAAATATACAAGTTTTAAATTGGAGGCACAGATACAGATTTACAATTGCAAATCAGACTGCATTTATTTTCGCATTGTGTTTTACGAGTTACATAGCTTAACATGTGTTGGTGAATACTATTAAGACACTTTTAATCTCATACAAATATGCCAGTAAGATGCATACATTAAAATGTGTTTTTCCAGCCACTGCACCCAATCAAGGCTCTTCATTAATTCCTCTCATTCACCCCATTACACATTCTGTTGCACCTTGTCCAGTCATGGCTGAGGCCAGGAGGTCAGCTGCTGATCAGTGACTACTGCTGTGGGGAGAAGCCCTGGACTCCATCCTTCCAGGACTACGTCCAACAGAGAGGCTATGTCCTCTACACACCCCAGCAGTACGGCAAGGTACACCCACCTGGATGTATAGGTGTCCATTATTTGATTGGCCCCAGGGGGAAATTGTTCCTGATACATTTGCTATGCTCCCAATAATCCCAAAAATATATACAGAAATAAAAATGTAAAAATATTTATTATGAAACTTAGGCAATAGAAAATAAAAATGTGCATATGTAAAAATGTACATTTTTAAAAATGTGCTTAGAAAAATGCAATGCATACACTATGCATACATAAGTGACTGTATGCTATTCTTCAGCTTTCAGTGTCGGCTAAGGCCCCCTCTACAGGAATGTGCATATGTTTTCAAGTTAGATCTCTATTGTTCACTGTGTCCAACCTTCCTCCGTAGTTCATTGAAGAGGCTGGTTTCTGCAGCGTGCGGGCAGAGGACAGGACTGCCCAGTTCACCCAGGTGATCCAGACAGAGCTGGAGAGAGCGGAGGCCTTCAAAGGAGAGTTCATTAAGGTACGCCACCAGAGGGAGACAGTGGGCCAAACATGCATAATTCGTTATGTACACATACCGGTAGCAAATAGCACACATTCACACACACACACACACACACACACACACACACACACATTCACACACACACACACACACACACAAATCAGGTAGTTATAACTGAATGCCGCATGGATGGATGGATGGTGGATGGATGGATGGATGATTCAATTGAATATACTTTGTTGTCAAATGTGGAGTCTTGGTCAAGGATCAATAGATGGATTGATGGTGGATGGATGCTGGATGTATGCTGGATGTATGCTGGATGGATGGTGGATGGATGGATGAAGCATTAAGCAGTCCTCTCATAGCCAAGTGTCCTCCCTCCTGCAGGAGTTCTCAGAGGAGGACTACCTTGCGATAGTCAATGGCTGGAGTGACAAACTGCAGCGCTGCAGTGCAGGAGACCAGCGATGGGGGCTCTTCTACGCAACCAAAGACTGAGTCTGAGACAGGAGGAGGAGAGGAAGGAAGTCAAGAAGAAACTAAATACATTTTGTCTTGAGTGATGTGCCTTGACCCATGTGGGATCAGTTCCTGTTATAGGGATCTTGTGCAGGTAACTCAGACTGCATTGTCCTGGTGCTTGAATTCAAAGGTAGCAAGGTAGCACATCATTTTTATAATTGTTTCTTTTTCTCAGGATGTCTGAGAAATCAAAATGTAGTTACCTCAAACAGAGCCGATTATATTTGGAATAAATCATTTTAAATCTAAAGATGACTTGTGTATTTATTGTGCTCAAATCAGGTAGTCGTTTTGTTATATGGTTGGAAAGGTTATATTCCCAAAGCAGTGTTGCCCCCGTTTGTCTGTTGGACCACCTCGTGGTTACATTACGTATGGGCCAAGGACCACATTGATTAGATTGGCAGAATATGTTTGTATTCTTTAGCATAGGGAGGTAGGGCAAACACAAGATACAATATATTTTAATTGGCCAATTGCAACAGGTACATTGGAATGCTTACTCACATTCCCTCCCTCAGTTTACATCTCAAAAACAATACCATAAAAATAATATTTACAATCAAAATAAACAAAAAAAGAACAGCAAAGTGACTGATTAATTATATTTACATGTGTTGAATGTACATGTTTTAGTTTTTATCTTTAAAAGCATTTAAAGTGTCAGTAGTGCAGCAGCATCATGAATACAGTACAGTACCGTGCAGTAACTATGATGAGTCCAGAAAATCCAGCAAAGTATGATAGTGTAATGTTAATGACTGTTATGAAAGTGAAAGTGGCAGCACTCCTAGCAGTTCAGATGGCGCACTGCCTGCGGATAAAAACCTTGTAGGATGCTGCAGAGATGGAGCCCAGGGTGGTTTCAGTCCTTTATGATGGACATGGCCTTCTTCAGACATCTGTTCCTACAGATCTCCTCAATGTGTGCACACCCGATGATCTTCTCTGTCGTCCTCACTACCCTCTGGATGTCTTTCTTGTCCTGTGCAGTGGTGTTGCCGTACCACACGGTGACGCCACCCGTCAGGACGCTCTCTACGGTGCCACGGTAGACGTTCACTAGCCATTCCGCATTTTCTGAGGCACCGCAGAGTATAGAGGCGCTGGTGTGCCTTCTTCAGCATGACCTCCGTGTTCAACACACACACTCGAGGAAGAGAGCTCTAGCACGTACCATCTGCTCTGTTCAATGATTCAAACTCTTGCAATAAATGGGATTCCTCATCATCCTGTGTCCTTGTCTTCAGGAGGAGCCCTCAAGCAGCCATTTTAATGGCTTGTGGCAGCGTCGACTTCTACAGTCTCTAAATACTGTCCATTGGGCTACAACTGTCTGTTGCTAGACCATATATGCCCCTTGCTGTGTTTAATGATGTGCATGTTTTGTTGCATTGTGCCCGTGTGTTTCCAGCAGACTCTAAATGTCTGAATGTTTTTTCACTTTGTTTACCAATTTGATATAATTTTTTCCTACTCCTAGCTTTTTGTTGTGTTTACTCAGACATCTCTTTGTGTATGCACTTAGGTCAAAGTCTGACTTTCTACATACCTTTACATTTTCAGCCCCTAGTCTCGCTTTGGATAAAAGCGTCAATGCCAAATGCCCTAAATGTAAAGATTCAAGATTCAAGAAACTTTATTTATCCCAAGGGAAATTAATGTGCAACAGTTGACACAGGGGGAATAAATGCACACACAAATATACTAATACCTAAAAGCTAAAAACTAAATAACAACTAACTAAACAAAACTAGTATAAACAAAATATAACTAAAATCACTCTAAATGAAATCTAAATGTATTGATAGATGAATTGCACAATTTACAGTATTATTACAGTAATACGTAGGTATATACAATACACAACAATACGTATAGTGCAAATTGGCAGTAATAACTTCTTCCTAAATGTACTTTCTTCATGTGTAATTGATCTATATATTATACTATGATGTTAGTATTATAAGGTATTCACAGTGTCAGTGGATACCTATTGTTAGTTTGTGGATTCTTCTTCTTAATATTTATATTTTAAAATTAGTCCATGGACCAAAGCACAAAATATCACTTATCTGTTATCACTTATAACTTTGAATTTCACTCAAAGTAAAGGCAAGTAAAAGGTTAATTCTAATCACATTTTTTTTTAAGGTACATGTCCATAGATTATATTTTGGTATGATATCCTTTTGTAAGTGGTAGCTTTGTCACAGGTATCAGCACATGAAGTTAACCACCCCCTTCAATAAATTGTCTTCAAGACACTGATGCTTATCCTAATTTAGGCTAATTTTCAGGATCTTTACTCGTGTTTTATTGGGGCTGTTTGATTGTTCTGATTCATTATAAGGGATATATGCATCGCTTTCATCTGAGCTCAGTTGTAAAGTTGCAAGTCTGTCTGATAAATATAAAGGTTACAGGGGCTCTTCAACAACATTCATGGACTCTTGGAACGTCCTGTTTCCTTTGACACATTTAAGAGCACTGAGTTGTCATCGTCCTGCAACCTGTTCAACCAACAGCATCACACAGGTAGTCTCCATAGAGCTCAGCAAGGCTGCTGATGTTGATGTATGTTTGTATGTTCCAGATTCTGATACAGGGGGCAGTTCTTCTTTCAGTATCCGGGGCAAAGGATCGTGACATCTGTATCCTCACTCACAATAACTGAGGTTTGAAAGCCATTCTGGCTGTCATGATTTGCATATAGGAGCATACGGGTATCCGCCTCCTTATGGGAAGATTTCAGCTCTTCAACAATCCTCTATTTTTAGTTGAGACAATAGCATGTCTCTCCACAGGTTACAAATTGCTGCTTGAACTGAAGCATTACCTGGTTCTCAGGCCACTTCCACTGGTCCCCGATGAATGTTATCGAAACAGTTTTGCTGTCTGGATTACTTAACAGCTTTCTCCACTGACAACTAAAGTTGTTTTACCAGCAGCACATGCAGGTGGCAATGGATCATCTTAGGCAGGCAGGGGTCTTGGAAGGAGGAATCATAGTCAGGCAGTCAGGCAGGAAAGTGGGAGTGGGAAACCAGGGTAAATATTATATTGGGGTTGATTAGTGATTGGGGACAGGTGTGAAGATTGGGGCCGGAAGGGTAATTGAGGGATATGCCCACAAACACAAATAGACAGAACAGACATACTGGAAACACAAGGGGGAAGTAGAACACAAGAAATAGAAACAAAGGGATAGGGGCACTGCTGAACCGTGACAGGTCCACAATTGTTGCCCTTATTTCATGGGGAACGTGCCTATGTCCTTGGCCTCTTGTACCTCTTCCTATGTTTTCCTCCCTACCCTTTCACCGAAGGTCAGACTGTCCATCGAGAGTACCGGGAGTTTTCCCGGTGGGCCGCTGGGTCAGTGGGCCGGTAATCAGTATACAAAATTTAAAAATTTTAACGGCGTTTATGTTTTCACCCCTGTTTGTCTGTAGGTTTTTCTGTTTGTTTGTCTGTAGGTTTTTCTGTTTGTTTGTCTGTAGGTTTTTCTGTTTGTTTGTCTGTAGGTTTTTCTGTTTGTTTGTCTGTAGGTTTTTCTGTTTGTTTGTCTGTAGGTTTTTATGGCCGCTCCTTCTTCTTGTCTCTTCTCTCTCTCTCTCGCTCCCTCCCGAGGTGACTCTAAGACCGACAGACAAGACAATTTCGGACATTCTTTATAGTACAGTTTTTGTACTGCATTATTTCTTTCTTCACCAATGAACCAATAAAGATTTCACTGAAGCGGCTGGGATGATCCTCATCCCAGCCGCTTCACACTCCGCTGAAACCTATCCAGTGAGTGCTGAAGGTCACATACCGATAATGCAAACAGGACCACATCATCTGCAAACAGCAGAGATTCAATCCCAGCCCACCATACTGAAACCCCTCCCCTCCATGACTACACCTTGAAATCCTGTGCATGAATATCACAAACAGGTTGGGTGACAAAGTGCAGTCCTGGAAACCAACCCCCACTGAGAACAGGCTAACTTACTGCCGAGGATCCGGACACAGCTCTCGCTTTGGGAGGACAGGGATTGGATAGAAAGAAAATGTACAGGTGGAAAAACAATAAGAGTTGATCAACTCAGAACATCACATAAAGTCCATCACTCCTGACGATTAGGCCACAGTTTCATCAACATCTCATAAATGTTTTTTCTTGCAATACACCAAGGGAAAATCTTCCTTGGATGGCGTATCCATCCCTGACAGTCCTCTGCACCTATTGCCAGGCAACTGGCAATCATTGCCTACAGGAGGGACATCTGGTCATATACCTATCTCTAAGCAGAGAGGGACTGTGTGTCTTTCTGAGCTCCCGCAGTTTACTTTTCACACTTTAGTATTCTCAAGTCACTAAAACTCCGCAAGCGGGGGTCTCGTTTCAAGATTCACAACATTTTTTTACATATGCAACAAGTTAAATGGAATGCTTCCTCCCCATTCCCTCCCGCAGTATGAATTTTCTAAAACACTATTATAAAATACTGTACACAATAAAAAGAAAAAGGAAAAGAACAATAAAGTAACTGATGGATAACGTGTTGAATTGTGCAAAAAAAACATTTTTAAGTGCCAGTAGTGCAGCAGCATCATAAATACAGTGCAGAACAGTGCAGAACAGTGCAGTGACTGTAATGAGTCCAGAAAGTCCAGCAAAAGTATGATAGTGTAATGCAGGGGTTCCCAACCGCCGGGACGCGGACCAGTCCCGGGCCGTTGAGGTGTTACTGCCGGGCCACGAAACAGCTGTGTGTTTATCATCATATTTGACTCAAATCATTTGAGTATAGGTGAACGGCGGGCGGTATAATCTATATATAGAGATTATATATATAGTATAATCTATATATATAGATTATATAGCGGTATATATGGGCGGTATAATCTATATATATAGATTAAATATATATCAGCGGCATAACGAGAGACTTTCAGTTGCACACGCTACTAAAGAGACTACGTGCTAGTGATGTGTCAGTCGCGAACGAGCCGGTTTTTTTTACGGGCGCTCCGCGTACATGCGCGTTTATACTGAAATCGAGCTGTTAAGACCTGGCTCAAAAGGCCCCAACAAATAGGAGACACACCATGTCAACGGTTATCAAAATACGTTTATTTTGAACAAACAATTCAAAACAACCAACTTGCTAGTCAACAGAGTGCCTGCAGGGAAAAACAGAGAGAGGGAGAGAGGAGCAGAGAGGCTTTAAATAGCTGCAGGGCACCAGACCCAGGTGCCCTGAGTTACTGCAATCAATGCAATCAACACAGCACAGACAGGACCGCCCTCTCTACTGATGAACCCCCAGGGGCATCACACGAGCCCAGCCGTTTTGTTAGGGGTGAGTGTTGACACACACTTTGACAACCGGTCCGCGAAAATTGACAACCGGTCCGCAAGATTTTTTTCATGTATCTGCCGGTCCGTGGCACAAAAAAGGTTGGGAACCCCTGGTGTAATGTAATATGGATGACAATGTTATGATAGTGGCAGCACTCCTAGCAGTTCAGTAGGCACACTTAAAAACTGTCCTTGAACCTAGTAGTCCTTGTACAGATGCTGCAGAACTGGCGACCGGACCGAGGAGGCTTACTGGTGAGGACACACTGAAGGGGATGGAAACTGCCTACTGAGCATTCAACGTCCAGTCGCTGGCTATTAAGACCTACGAACAGAACTGCCATATTGCCTCAAAAGCAGGACACCAGAGAGTGTTGCACCATGATTCTAACCGAGACATGGCTGACCTAATGATACCTGACTAAACAGTGCAACCACCTGGATTCCCTTTGTTTCGGACCAAGAGAACAGCTGACTCTGCGGGGAAGAACAAAGGTGGAGGCGTATGCTGCTTGGTGAACAACAACTGGTGTACGGACGTTCAGGTCATTTTACAACACTGTTCATTTAGTCTGGAATTACTGGCAATCAAGTGTCGCCCTTTTTATTTACGGAGGGAAATCTCTGCTACTCATGGCAGCGGTTTACATCCAACAACGGGCTGATTGGACAAACACCAGTGAGGTGAGCAAACTTCATTTCAAAGGTATTGCCAAAATACTATCAAGACATGTCCAGCAAGACACAGCAAGACTCTCGATCACTGTTATACCATCATTCAGCACACTTATCGCACTGTCACACGGCCGGCTTTTCTTGAAATCAAACCATGACTCTGTGCTTCTACTTCCTGTTAAATAGAAGTTAAAGACCACGCCCACAACTGTGAGGAACGTGCAACAGACTACGTCGCACTACATCTGTAGAGTGGGCGGGAAATCACAGACGGAGTGTATTCAAGACAACTGACCTGGATATTTATGCAGATCATGTCACAGCATACATTAAAAGGTTTGTTGAGGAATGCATCCCCATCAGGTCTGTTTGTTAATTCCCACAAACCATGGATAAAGGGGGAGTCACTAACAACAACTCCTCCCTACCAGAAAAGCTTAACACGTTTGATGTGTCACGAGAAGGAGTGTGGGTTGGACCCCGAACGCAGACAACGACACAGTGGAGCGATACGAACGGCTTTATTCCAAAAGCACTCACAAAATACAAAGTCACAAGGGCACACGGGGAGAACTACGTGGAAGTAGAGTAGGCAGGCGACCGGGGTGCGAACTATCTCTCCGATAGTCAGCAGCCGGGCGATCACAACAGACGGGAGAACGTGCAGTATACGTAACGACCTCACGCTGGGGTAAAGGATAGACAAAGTATATATACCCCAGGTGAGGTGATTAGCAATTAGACAAGGGTGATCGCCGACAGGTGTGTGGGTGTGTGCGCCGCCAGCGCACGTGGCTTGGCCACGCCCCCTGCCAACCACCGTAACCGTGACATGATGCTTGCTTTGAAAGGGAGAACTCTGAGCTGACTAACAAATTGGACATTCATCCAAAGGACTACTGTATGAGGTCCCTCGAACCTTCAGGAGGGTGAACGCAGGGAAGGCAGCCGGCCCAGACAGTCTCTCACCTGTGTCTCAATGAACGTATAGAGTCCGAGTATAGAGATGAGGTAGTCCTACTGAGTCAATGGGGCAAGGACAACAGTCTTGCACTGAATGTCAGCAAGACAAAGGAGCTCATTGTTGACTTCAGGAAACACCAAGGCACTCACTTTCCCATTTGCCTGGGCAGGGCATTGGTTAAATCGCCAGTTGCTTCTGTTTCCTGTGACTACAGATCTCCAACCCACAACACGAAGGTCATGGTGAACACACCCTGCACACCCATCTACACCCTGCAATGCCTCAGTCAAGTCAAGTCAAGTCCGTATTTACTCGAATATAAGACGACCCCGATTATAAGACGACCCCTCTTTTTCAAGACTCATTTTTGGAAAAATACCTTTTTGAAGACCAAATATTTTTTTTATAAAGAAAATAATTTTATTTGAAAATAATGATAACACACATCACACATTGTGTTCAAATTTGCCTAACTTGGCAAACAAAAACAAAACAGGCTAGATAGATTGCAATGAAACAGTAGTGCAATAAAACGGTAGTGCAATAAAACGGTAGTGCAATGAAACAGTAGAGCAATGAAACAGTGCAAAATTTCAGAACATCAGTCTATTCGTCACATCACAAACGTCTTCTCATTCAGCTCGTCTTCTACATCGCTGGGTTGTTCCTCTCACTCCCGCTATCGTCACTCACGTTGTCTGCTTCCCCGTCTCCTCCCACATCACGTCATCCTCGCTGCCATCCATGGCATTTGATACGCAGCATTTCTTAAACCCATTAATGATGCTTTCTGGGGAAACGTCAGCCCATGCTTGCAAGATCCATTCACAGAGCAAACGTACTGCAGGCTTTTGGATTTTTCCAGACGGTGTCAGTGATTAGCAGCCAGGAGCCACTCTCTGGATCTCTTGCGCAGATTAACCTTGAATGGTTTGTTAACGACCACATCCAATACCTGCAGCTGGCTTGTCATTCCGCCCGGTATGATCACTAGGTCACCATTCAACTCTTTCACTTGCTTTTTGACTGGCTCAGTCAAGTGTCCACGGAAAGCATCCAGAATCAACATATTCCTCTTCTTTCTGAGTCCCCCATGCCGTCTGCCCCACACCACCTTGAGCCAGTCCACCACAAGCTCCGTCTCCATCCAGCCCTTTGCCTGGGCGCGTACGATAATGCCAGCTGGCACTGCCTCTTTAGGTACAGTCACTGCCTCTTTAGGTACAGTCTTGCGTTTTAAAACCACGTACGGGGGAAGTTTTGTCCCATCTGCGAGGCACGTTAACATGACAGTTACTCGGCTCTTCTCGATTCCAGTAGACTTCACAATCACTGATTTGTCGCCTTTCTTATGCACAGTGACAGATGTTGGCATGTCAAAATACACAGGCGTTTGATCAGCATTGCCCATCTGATCAAGGGGGTATGAGTGCTTCTTTCTTAACTTTATCACATATCGCTGATAAGACAGTAGCTTCTCTCTGAAGTCTGAGGGCAGGCGCTGGGCAAGGCTTGTCCTGCATCGTTACGCGACATCAGTCTTCTAACTCGGTGGGTGGTATGTTGAGCTCTTTGGCGATTTCCAAGGCTTTCAGCTGTATGACAGCTCTGGTAATTGGCATACCTTCATTACGTTTTTCACTCACATATTCAAACACCCTCCTGTCAACCTCCGGGAAGCGGCCCCTTTGCGGACCGTGGAAGGCTTTCCTCTGGCTGTTAACATTTCTAAGACGATCTTGTTGGGCTCGCCATCTTCTAACGTTACACTCAGTTACACCATACTTCTTTGCTACTCGACAGTTGTTTGATGTCTCTGCTTCGTTTATCACCATTATCTTAAAATTGGCATCGTAACTTTGTCTCTCCTGTTTATTAACTTGCCCTATTTCTGAGCCACTTTTTTCAAGTTGGTCGCTGTGTCTCCCCTCTTTTTCAGATTTTTTTCAAGGAAAAAAACCCCGTCTTATATTCGGGTCAATACGGTATAAGCAGTGAGTGTACAAAACTGTATAAAGTTCAATTTGAAATGAAAATGCAATTTATAAAATGCAGTATATCAGCACAGAAAAACAGCAATATATATATAAATCAATGTAATAAAATATACATTGTTATATGCTATACGCCCTTGTTCAGCAGCCTGATGGCCTAACTGTAGAAGCTTTCCCTGAGTCTATTTGTGCGGCACTTGATACTGTGGTATCGCCTGCCTGATGGTAACAGTGAGTACAGTTGGTGGCTGGGGTGGGCAATGTCTTTATGATGCGTTTGGCCTTGACCACGCACCGCTGGTTGAATATATCCAGGAGGGAGGGGAGCTCACCTCCAACCATATACTGGGCCGTCCGCACCACCCTTTGAAGCGCTCTGCACTCGAGTGCGGTGCAGTTCCCGTACCAGGCGGTGATACACCCTGTAAGAACACTCTCGATTGTGCCGGTGTAGAATGTTCTCAGGATGCGGGGGTAATACGATTTAGACAAGAACCTGTTGTGATCAGGTAGTGACTACAACATGACAAAATTACTGTATATTTGTTATGGGCTATTTCTTTGTCTAGATTGGCCAGTTTTGTCGTTAAAAATTGTGCTGAAGATCCGAGTGGGTAGCTCAAGGCTGAAGTCGTACAAACAGTGTTTCAGAATCTTTACATCACTGAAATATGTTGCAACAGATGAACCAGCAATATCCATGTGTCAGAAACTCATTGAAGTTGTGCCAATGGAGGCTTTTGGCTCAACAAATGGGTGAGCAACAGATAGAAAGTGCTTGACTCCCTTACAAAGTCGGAACTGGCAAGAGAGATGAAAAACATAGATCTTGACTAGGATGAACTTCTTTTGGAAAGAGCCCAGGGCCTCAATTGGCTTAGGCATTTGCACAATTAAATCACTTTGTCGATGCTAGTGAAGATGCAAATGGATCAGTCAGTTCTGATGTGGAAAATGAATAACAAGACTCATTGTGCGTAAGAGGAGTGGCTCCTCTTAGGCAACGTACCTTCCCAATATTGAGCTGTCCGCTGCTACAGAAGCTGTGAAAATGGATGTTGTGCTTAGAAGAGAGCGACAACTGGATCTCTCAGAGTCCATCTTTTGGACTGACAGTAGAACTGAAATATCTACAGAATGAAACCACACTTTTCTGTACATTTGTAGCAAACCCGAGTTGCAGCAATTCTTGATCGCGGCGCTGGAGGAAAGCAGACGCGTCTATGAGCTCCTGCAGTTTATTAAACTAAGGAAACGGAGTACCGCTTTCACAACAGGTTGACTCCAATCACTACAAGAAGGCCAAGTATGAACTCCAAAGAAAAGCCATCAAGAAAGGGAAATTGGAATTACAGTTTGGTGGCTCTGACACCAGACTTATGTGTCAAGGTCTGAGGGTCCTCTCGAATTACAAGGGGAGCTCAGTCACCAACAATGACCCGAACCTACCAGACGAGTTGAACACGCTTTACGCTCAGGTCGATGCCCTGAGGCGCCGTGGCAGATCACGGGTTCGAGTGCTGCGGAGGCTGGAGAAGGAGTGGTGGGTCATGTTAGCCCAGATGGCCCTCGACAACTACTTTCAGTGGAAGCCCGTGTTTGATTCCCAGTGTGGACAGTGGGCCCGGGGACTGCAGGTCATGATGGGCCAGCTCTGGGACCTGACAACCGCCATTACTTCCCTCCTCAGTGGAGGGACCCCCCCCGCCTGAAAGTGCCACGCTGCGCAACGCTCCGCACCCGCCTGAGGACGTCGCTCCGCACTCGCCTGAGGACGTCGCTCCGCACCCGCCTGAGGACATCGCTCCGCACCCGCCAGACGACGTCGCTCCGCACCCGCCTGAGGATGTAGCTCCGCACGCGCCTGAGGACGTCGCTCCACACCCGCCTGAGGACGTCGCTCCGCACCTGCCTGAGGATGTCGCTCCGCACCCGCCTGAGGACATCGCTCCGCACCCGGTTGTTGACGACGTCAAGCGGCCCCCGTCTGCTGACGCTGTGCCGTACCTGCCCGACGACGTCACGCGGCCCCCGTCTGGTGACACCGCGCCGTACCCGCCCGACGACGTCACGCAGCCCCCGTCTGCTGACACTGCGCCGTATCCACCCGACAACGTCTGGCGACTACAGAGGGGGTCCAGAGCAGACCCCTGAGAAGACTCCTACCGACCTGGGCAGAAGGGGTGGCTCTCTTCCCGGGCCCCGCCCGCCCACCAAATCTCCTCCACCCCCCGGATCATCGACTGGGACGCAGACGGTCCAGAGGGGCGGGGTTGGCCCCCGCGCCACTACTGTCTGGACCCGTTCTTTTCCCTTGACTGCCACCGGGAACACCCCTTCAAGCCAGGTTGGACGCCAGGAGGCGCCCGTTGACGGGGGGGTACTGTCACGGTTACGGTGGTTGGCAGGGCGCATGGCCAAGCCACGTGCGCTGGCGGCGCACACACGCTCCTGTCAACAACGATCACGGTTGTTGGCAGGGGGCGTGGCCAAGCCACGTGCACTGGTGGCGCACACACACACATCTGTACACGATCACATATTGTAATTGCTAATCACCTCACCTGGGGTATATATACTATGACTATCCGTTACCCCAGTGTGAGGTCATTACTTATGCTGCACGTTGTTCTTCCGTCTGTTCTGATACCCATCTCGCCTGCCTACTACCCGGCCGGTACATCCGCATCGCTGACATCCCGGTACGCAGACTCCTCTCCCCTCCCAGACTACTCGTCGTCTACTACCTGCCGGTACTCCGCGGATCGTCCTCCTCGTGTACCCTTGTGTTTTTGTGTGTGCTTTTGGCAATAAAGCCGTTCGTATCGCTCCACTGGGTCGTTGTCTGCGCTGGGGGTCCAACCCACTCCCCTCTTTGTGACAGAAAGAAGAAAGAAAAGAAAAGTCAAGAAAATCCAGAGGGTCGTGAGGACGGCTGAAAAGATCATCAGGTGGTTACTTCCATGCATTGAGGAGATCTTTAGGACCAGATGTCGGAAGAAGGCCATCTTAATCCCTAAGGACTGCAACCACCCTTGGCACCACCTCTTCTTCCCCCCACTGTCCGGTCACCGGTTCAGCAGCATCCATAGTGAACTACCAGGTTCAAGGGTCATTTTTATCAACAGACAGTGCAGCTACTGAACTGCTAGAAGTGCTGCCACTATCATAACATGTCATTAACATTACACTAACATACTTTGCTGGACTTTCTGGACTCATTACTGTTCCGCATTGTACTGCTCTGTATTCATGATACTGCTGCACTACTGGCACTTTAAATGCTTACAAACACATGTACATATCATCCATCAGTCACTTTACTGTTATTTTTAATGTTCATTTTTATTGTGTATAGTATTTTAATAGTATTGTTTTAGAAATCCATACTGTGAGATGGAATGGGGAGTAAGCATTCCATAGTACTTGTGGCCAATAAAAATAGTGTATCTTGTATCTTGTATCTTGTATTCTGAAAAGCTCTGATATGGGACAGTGGAGACATGTCAGTACTGACAAGAATCCAGCTGACTGTGCTTCAAGGGGGCAAAGGGTGAAGATTTCATGAAGAACACGACTTTGGTGTCTGGTCCAGATTTCCTTTGCAGTCCAGATGAGTACTGGTCAAAATACAACTCCATTCAAGAGACTGATCAAGCATATCTCATCATGGACCAATCTGAAAGGAAGCATGGCTTGGTTCTTCAATCTGAAAGGAAGCATGGCTTGGTTCTTCAATCTGAAAGGAAGCATGGCTTGGTTCTTCAATCTGAAAGGAAGCATGGCTTGGTTCTTCAATCTGAAAGGAAGCATGGCTTGGTTCTTCAATCTGAAAGGAAGCATGGCTTGGTTCTTCAATCTGAAAGGAAGCATGGCTTGGTTCTTCAATCTAAAAGGAAGCATGGCTTGGTTCTTCAATCTGAAAGGAAGCATGGCTTGGTTCTTCAATCTGAAAGGAAGCATGGCTTGGTTCTTCAATCTGAAAGCCTTACTTTTGGGGCTTGGTCGAAAAAACATAAAGAACTGTGAGCAGCCGTTGAGGGAGACGTGGTTCTTCTGGTGGATGACTACACGCCAAGCAATTCATGGATAATGGGAAGGTTGTTGAGGCAGTACCAGACAAGAAGGGTTTGTTCACAGAGTTCGAATCAAGACAAAGACCAGCTTCTTGGACAGACCTATCACAAAAATCTGTCTCCAAATGTAGTCCAAATGGGCAGGTGGTAAAGGCCGAGCCCCATCATGAGCCACGTGCTAGCAACCTCTCTCTCTCTCTCTGTCTCTCTCTGTCTCTCTCTCTCTCTCTCTCTCTCTCTCTCTCTCTCTCTCTCTCTCTCTCTCTCTCTCTCTCTCTCTCTCTCTCTCTCTCTCTCTCTCTCTCTCTCTCTCTCTCTCTGTATTTCTCTTTCAGAAAATGGACAAGCAAAGCTAAAAAATATTGGACTATTAATACGACTTCTAAGTCGTAATATACCCAACATATTGCTCCTTATTAAAATCATTGGCAGAAAGCTCTGAACAAATCATCAAAGAAGTTATTATAACAGTGTTACGGAACACATCATAGTTATTTAGCCCATGCCCATGTTTTTTGGCAGATGTATTCCTCGCTCTTTCGACAGAAACATTCTTTAGATTTGTCCTTATATTATATATAAATACTGTATATTCCGGGTACTTTGTAATCAGATGTCGCTTTAGCTTGGCTTGCTTTGTGGCTTTGTTTGCACCTGAAGACACATGACACACTTCAGTCTCCCGTCGCTGTTCTCAATAAAACCAAACTTGACATACAGTAATTGTCATCATATGTTCTCAATTTAGCTCATTTAGGCTAACCATGACTTGACGATGTGGACTGAACGGACTGACTGAAATGTTTATCCATATTTAGCTCGTCAGCTAGCGGGATGGCTAATAAGCAGAGCTACCCAGCAGCAGAAACTTTTTGTTGCAAGTGAAGCGAATGATTCATGATTGACATGTGTCACAATAATATCAGAGTTTATATTGGACCAAAGCTAACATGGGTGGGAGTAATGAACATAATATGCTTGTTTGATTGGCTAAATGGTCTGTAGACATGAATTTTTCTTATGATACAGCGCAATTTTATATATTTTATTTATTTTTATTTTTATTTTAAAACTACAGATTATTTAGCGGACGCCAGTTTGAGAACCACTGACACAGACTGTCCCTCTTTAATATGAACCATCTTTTATTTTCATCATAATAAAGATGCTTTGCAAGCATCTGTAGAGGGTTCAGAAAATGCCTCTATTTAAAGTTTCGCAGTAAAACATACACCCCCCATTCTTTAAGATGATCAGAACTACTCTAATCGATTATCAGAACTACCCACATCTTATTAGACTTCCAAGTCAGTAGATGGCGCTCCTGCGCTCCTGTGAACCATAGAGGAAACACTAGTCTTGGCTAGTGATGAGAATTCCGGCTCTTTTGAGTGAGCCGGCTCATTTGGCTCGGCTCACCAAGAAGAGCCGGCTCTTTCGGCTCTTCTATTTTACCACATATACCTTTTATAATTCAATCAAATGTTGCCCTATTTTGACTAATTATTTATATGTGTACACATATATCACTTAAATTATTCAATACATCCTTTGTACTGAAGTATTCAAAAGTAAAAATGATTTGCTGTGGCCAATTGTTTTCATTGCATTTACAGACCCTTGTAACTCTGATGCCACCCAATGAATGCACTGACTTGCTTGTAGAACCACGCTACACAAAGCAGATAGCAACACCTAGAACAACTTAAGCATAGACATTTAAAAAAGGACAGCTACTGTATTTTTGTATATTTGACATTTGTATTTAAACAAAAAGCCCTAACAAAACAGCAGGGCTCTATTTCAGTATACAAAACAGTGGCTGTGGAGGTGGTTTGTGGACCCTGCTCTATATGAGAGCTTCATGTTGCAAATTCTGCATTCTGCCTTTGTGTTTGCACAATTGTTAAAATGCAGCCAAATGCTGCTTCTTTTCCTACTTTCACTCATCTTATTAGCGCGACGCAAACTGACACTTCCCCGTGTGTTCTCCTCTCCCTCTGTTAGCAACCAGCACTGAGCACGCGCCGCCCCTCCTCCTTATCTATCCTCACGTGATGCATTGCGCAGCTCACTAATAAACCGCTGCCGGCTGAGCAAGGCATGAGAATGTAACGTGTCTTGTTCTTCATGTTTCACAGGTAATCATATAACTATCTAAAACATTCCCAAGGGTGTTAAAACTAATGTGAACTGTCAGTGACATGTTTTGTAACGTTTTGAGTGTACCTGAAGTAAGTTTGGACGAGTAGTTTTATTGTTTTGTGGAGTTGAATAATGGCTGCTGCCAGGTAGTTTGTTCCACTGTGTTTCACCACAGAAAGCAGGGTGCGAACTGGAGGGGCTATAGCTCCCCTAGTGGTGACATGAGCTCCCCTGGGAACATGGTTTGTGAAATTTGGGGGGAGCTCTCTAAAATACTGATATGATGACCAAATAAATTCCATTTTGGGCATTTTTTTTTCAAAGGTGTAAAATAAGTGAAATAAAATTATATTTAGAGTTTATGATTCATGAAAAAAGTGTCGCCTGCTTGCACGCTGCCCGCAGCTCCACCCACTGGCTGCTCTTATCGCGTGTGTTCGGCTCTGTGTGGGCTACAGCCATAATAGGCTATAGCCCATGTGAAACAATGTAGCCTGTTTTTGAGTCATTTTAAGTTGATTTAATTAAACAGTCAAACGTTACATTGGTGGTCCGTGGATTATTTATTATCAAGTTGATGTTTGCGTAGCCCATAAATGCTCGGGAAATATGTTGACATGAACATGATCCATCGGGACGTTTCATGTAAATGTAGACCTGTGGCACCACCCCGTGTGCAACAGATTTTCTCTTTATAATAGGCCTATGGCTGTGCTGTTGCTATTAATGCACGGATCAGCAAAATCCCGGCTCCCCCGGAGACCGTGGTATAGTTCGCACACTGACAGAAAGCACACGTGGTGCGCGTGCGTGCGTGCTTGTGTGACTGAAAACGTGTTCATGTTATTTTCTGTATTTGAGCGAATGGTATTTGGAGTAAAGAATACAGAAGGGTTATTGTTTTGCACTTTATTTTGGTTTTATGAAGAATACATTGTATTTTTGTATTATTTGATTTATTGTATTTTTGCAATATTGTGAAGTCAACTGTCTGTTGGACTGTTAAACAATATTTTTGATGTTGAGAACTTGAAATGATATGATTGTGATGTTGAGATGCTGCATGTTCAGTAATAAACCGCTGCCGGCTGAGCAAGGCATGAGAATGTAAGGTGTGTTGTTCTTGGTGTTTCACAGATCACTGACCCAGACTCCCCTAGGTCTGAGGCCGGTAACACATCCAATCTTACTTTCTATGTTTTAATAGCTGTATACTTCTCAAATGATTGGAAGCATTGGGTGTGACAGATAACTCATTAACAATCATCACCAATGTCTCTGACTAACTGTAAAAACAAACTGTATCTCAACTACCCACCTCTCTATAGTTTACATATTAATAACTAAGA
The DNA here is from genome assembly GCA_027704905.1 of Muraenolepis orangiensis. NCBI lineage: Eukaryota > Metazoa > Chordata > Actinopteri > Gadiformes > Muraenolepididae > Muraenolepis > Muraenolepis orangiensis. The sequence goes on along the minus strand of CM051001.1, from coordinate 3,405,230 downwards.
TACCTGTTTACTGTACCTGACATATATATTTATATTTCAACTGTTGATAGAACTGCATATTTATATATGCCATACATTTATATATGCTCACTTGTATATACATTTACATCTATATATTTGTATCCTGCTTTCAATAATAGCATACCCCTGATCAGTACCTATTCTCACTTACCTGTATATACATATACCTATTATTATGCTCATATCACATTTATACCTAGACTGTCTTTTTGACAGATTACATCATCATCGTGCTAACGAACGCATGCGATGGAACTGCATGAGGCAATATTGCGCAACCTGCCTGCGCGTTTACTACGCGTCAGCAGAAAGCAGGAGACCGGGCTGCCAGCCAGCAGACCATATGAACACGGTAGGGCTGCTGATGGGGTATGAACTATGCATATGTTTGTTGTTTGGCTGTATGGCTTATATAGCTGTGTTGGGTTGAAACTTTGTTTGTTGTTTGCCGGGTCCAAAGTCGTCCGCTGTGTGGCGGTCTGTGACAGGTGAGGGGAATCCCTCGTCATGTCTGACAGGTTGTTACAGACCCTTTGCCCTTCAATGATTAGCCCACCTCAACCTCGTACCATCCCCTCGTGTTCTGCACAGCCAAATAGTCACTTTAAACCACCCCTCCTCTGTCTGACCAGCTGAATATAAACAGGATTCTACCGCACATCCACCACTTCATCACTACGTCTAATTCAATCGGCTCAACTACTTTTCATTTTAGGTCACTAAATTGTTTGTCATTATACGCGTACGTCATACAACTATATATTCAACGGCAACAGAAACAAACATGGACAAAGGTATGTTCAATGAATTCCCCAAAGTTATTATATGTTTATAAATCGTGTTAAATTAAATATTAAATGCAGGTGTATCGCCTACTTTTTGTATGCTGACGACAAGCTACAAACAATGTCATCATCATTGCCATCGTCGATTCAATTCTTCTTTCACTCCTAAACTGTAAACTGTTACATCTAAACAGCTGTCAGACTCAAACAATCAATTGTTGCTGTTGCTTTTGCTTATTAATATTATAAATGTGCTTATAATGATGTTGCTTACAAAACAAATCACATACATTTATTACGTATATTAAATAGCTGATGTTTCATGTGTATTGAATGATGAATCGAAAGGTTTTATGTTTCAGGCCTACAGCTGACATCCAACTTTACTTGAATGCAAACTGTAAAATGTATACAAGTACATCAGACAGGTGGTCATTGAGAACTACTGAAAAACATTAGATGGACACAATGTCCTATTACTAGGCTATAGTGCTGGTGTTAGGTGATTTACTGCACTTCAGATAATACTTTACAATCCCATAGGATGATAGCACATTTCTGTGGGAGACTGAAGTGATTCAGTTGGAGATGATTACGTAACCCATCATCAAGTACTACAGTCTAATCTAATCTGTTTGGATACAAGTATAGAGATTCAATGAAAACCTAGCCCCTAACCTCGTTTTTTTTGGAGGAATCAGATTTATGAAATTGTTAATCTGTGTTTCCAGACCTAATTCCCATACGATTTGATGCTTGAAAGAATTCACGGTTAAAGCTTCAGATCGCAGTGTGCACTTAAATACAATTCAGAGTCATTTCCAAATTTTCCATTTTCCAAATTCAAATACACAACATAACAAATAACATGTACAATAACTAATCTCATCAAAATGCAGCAATTTCATAATTTGAATAATAATGAGCAATTCCTTTGAAGTTATATGTGACTATGTTTGGACAGTTTTGTCCTAGCTGCTGTCTACTTTCTAAAGGGCAAGAGAAATGAGGACCGAATGAAATTACAAAAAAGGAAACACTGCCTCAATGAAGGCAGTGTTGCTTGTCACATTGTTATAGTCAACACAATAGAACAACTCACACCATACCGTATACACTTGCAATCAGATTATTAAGGTAATCTTGCTATTGCTTATTCTGAAATATATTGTAATAAGATAAGATTACTCATTATTTACACTTTAATTCAGTTATAAATACATGATAAATACATATAAATACTGTGTATAATACACAGAATATCAGTATAACAATAAGAGGAAATAATCTTCGGCCAAGTGACATCCAGTGACATCACAGAAATGTCCAGTGACATCACAAAAAAGGTGTTGCATGCAGCAGAAGTTGGCAGCTGAGAAGGTTCTCCACAGCACCAGTGTGTTTAATACATCACTCTTCCTCTGTCAGACCGTAGGGCCATGACAGCGTTCTGGAAGGATCACTCCAGGATGGCGACGGTGGAGGAGATGATGCTGGACTCCCACGCCAGGGAGCTGACCAAGAAGGAGCTGCCTGAGATCCTTTCCCTCCTGCCCAGCCTGGCCGGCCAGCGGGTGCTAGAACTGGGAGCTGGCATTGGGTGAGTGGACTTTGTCTCGGATGAATGTGTGTGTGGTTAGCGTACAGGCTAACCATTCCCTCCTGTGTGTCGCTAGACGCTACACCAGCCACCTGCTAGCCACTGCTGACCATGTGACGGCTGTAGACTTCATGGAAAGCTTTATTGAGAAAAACAGACAAGCAAATGGTCATCATAGCAACGCTGCCTTCCTCCATGCAGACGTCACAAAACTTGAGTTCTCCAAAAACAGGTACGATGACTTCCACTATGTCCATAAAACTTATATATATATATATATCCAGATTCTCGGTGAACAAGAAACACTCTATAACACACTATTCAACAATGATCACAATTGCTGAAAATAATTGGACAGGAATAGGAATTTCCCCAATATCTGTGTTGCTTGACTTTGAGGAGTATGGCTCAATATTGTATAATACACTTTTTTAAGACTTTGCAACTGTAATGCTACATCGGAAATACAATACAACAAAATAGTGTGAACTGCTCAATCCCGTGTGTCATGCTGACCCCACACCTTCAGCTACGACGTGATCTTCTCCAACTGGCTGCTCATGTACCTGAGTGACCAAGAGCTGGGCCGTCTGGTGGAGAAGATGTTGAGCTGGCTGGCACCAGGCGGCTTCCTCTTCTTCAGGGAGTCGTGCAATCACCAGTCAGGTACCACCACTGATGAAACACTCACCCACGTGTCACACCTAATCAATGCCTTTAAGGGACTGATGGACAGATACACATATCACGGTAGTCACACTTGGCCCATAAAGCCGATTCTAAGTCTTGTTCTGTGTGCAATGTTGTTATCATCATGTCATGATTTTCGTTCCAATGAACGTGTTAACCTCTTTCCCCAGGTGACTGCAAGAGGGACTTTAACCCCACACACTACCGGACCCAGGCTGAGTACAGCCACCTCATCACATCAGCACAGTTGACAGAGCCAGAAGGGCAGCAGAGCTTTGGTTTCGACATAGTTCTGACAAAAAGAGTTCAGACCTACGTTAAGGTATAGCCGATTCGCTGAAGGTATATTACAATTGAAAGTTTTCAAGAAATGCAAATCGTAACATTATCATCAAACAAACAGCAGTCTGCCCCAGGTTATGTGGTGAGTGTTTAACCCTACACACATACATTACATTGACAGTCCCATCTCCATTTTTGTCCTTTCTTTGTGCTCCTTCTCCTCCGTGCCTCTGGTCCAGATGAAAAATAATCAGAACCAGATCTGCTGGCTGCTGGACAAGGTGCCCCGCTCCCCGATCACCCAGGGCGGCTTCAACACCTTCCAGCAGTTCCTGGATAACCAGCAGTACACGCGTCGGGGCATCCTGCGCTACGAGAAGATGTTTGGGGCCGGCTACGTCAGCACAGGAGGGCTCAGCACGACCAAGGTAATCTGAACCAGTTGGACACACACAAATACACCCCACTATCACGTTTATTTATCCAAGGTCACGCCCACAGTACTCTAAAGGTCAACAAGAGAGCACTCAGTAGAGCACCTACCTCCACCACACCGGATTCTGATCCTGATCTGCAATGTCCAACCACAATGTCCAATTCCATACTGTTTGAGTTATCTTGCTAACAGACAAACAAACAAATAACAGGGGTGAAAACATAACCTATTACCCGGTCCATCTTGGATGGTGGAGGTCATCTAAATCCTTATCCTGTTCACATAGGCTGTTGAACTGCGGTCAGACACACATGCCCCCGGTGTCATCTTTTTTGAAAAGCAAAATATGGTCCATCCAACCTATGGCTACTGCATCAGAGCTATTGGCAGTAGCAGCATGTTTTTCAAGTACGTTAATAAAACAATATATTTCCTTACGGATATTAGAACCTGTTGGACCTGTGGTTGTCAGTTCCGAACAATTAGAGTCTGTTTAAACTGGACCACATTCAAATCAGTCTACGTGCAATGGTCCTACTTGCTTCTCCATGTAAACCGTCACATATTTGTCTACTGATTAAGAGCTCAACAAGTCTTTGTTATTACAGGAGTTTGTGGACCTGTTGAATCTGAAACCTGGCCAGAAGGTTCTAGATGTTGGTTGTGGCATTGGTGGGGGAAACTTTTACATGGCAAAGGTACGTTTGCCTAGCATCACATTATTGTTTAATTTGAGAATAAATTAAATGTAGGTAGAATTATACATCCTCAAAATGCAACATATAGGACTGTATTATCAATACCCATTTTATCCCTAGTCATTATCTATACTAATTTGAGCTAGGTTTATAAAACTAACTTTCCAGCTGATATTTGTGTTAATCAGACACCCTGTGGACGTATTCAATGCATGCTGAATGTCACTCAATGTAGGAAGACCTTTTAAAAATGTTCCAATATCAAGATTACTTCCACATACTTCAGGTCGAGTCAACAGTGTTGATGTGTGTAGATAAATACAACGATGACAAGAGCTGAAATGAGATCTGTGGTGGTTATGATGTCTGTGTGGTTGTTAGACGTTTGGAGTGGAGGTGTTAGGATTGGACCTGTCTGAAAACATGGTAGAAATCGCTATGGAGAGGGCAATCGATGAGCAGCTGCCAATGGTGAGTCATGCTGTGTTCAGAGGTAAATAAAGGGTATTATTTACACCACATACACCACATATTATTATCAATAGCCTGGATTATACACTAACCTTGCATTCATATCATAAGAAGACCCCAAAACATGGCGTTTCCTGATTTTTACATTTATTATTACACAAATCCCTTACATGCCACAGTACAGAATACAAAATACAAATTTGTAATACAATGAGTTAAATGCTGATGCATTACAGTAGTTAAGCTTATGGTTTACACCTTAACTATGATTGATTCATGGCAGCAAACTTCATCCCTTCAACCCCATGTTGGTTTTGGTTAATCATGAACGAATGAATGTTCCCTTGAACATCACGTTTGAGTCACAGACCAAAAGGCAACAGCAAACCAACAAGACAGTCAGTCTATATGACGTCAACTGAATCAGACTATGTCTGGCTCCGTTGGTTTGATATATACTGTACGTCAGTGTTTCTATATAATATATATATATTATTATATTATTATATATTACGGTATATATAATTTAAATATATACGTTTGCATATGTGTGCATATGCACTCACTTGGCTTGATTCAAGGTTCAAATTATATTTTAAAATATATATACAAAAATGTATAAATTAATAAAATACTTCTTAACTCGTGTAATGATCAGAGTTGTAAATAAAGGTTTGGGTTGGCCACAAAATATTTAAAATTGGGCCTCGGCATTCTTATGTTTGGGAAACCCGGCTGTCAGTTATAAAAGTAATATTTACTGTGTCTCACACTATCTCCATATCCATATATGTTTCCTATCTCATCCCCTGCTTCAGGTCCACTTTGAGGTGGCCGACGCTACCAGGCGCTCCTTCGAAGAGGAGTCATTTGACATCATCTACAGCCGAGACACCATCCTCCACATAGACGACAAGCTGGCCCTCTTCAAACGCTTCCACGTGAGTCTATATAATATCATATCCACATGCCTTAAACTTAGCCTTTTACTACTACTTTTACTCCTTCAACTTCCACCGCCAGCCCAAATATATGGAATGTCTACTCGTCATGTTCAGTATATTTTCTTAATAATTTAAGTGCAAATAAAAAAACATCTTAATGAATAAAAGTGAGAGGACATCAAACCACAAACCAGGACCCTTAAGTATTAAGTGTACTCGCTTGCAGCAGCGGGCGGTACAGGGTTTCCCATATTCAGTTATTGCTTTATATTTGTGGTGGCAGCTGACAGGGGAGGTTTGCTTGAAAGCCCGACCGTCTCCTGGGCAGTTCTACACCTCTAGACACACGGGACTCATACCGTCTCCTGGGCAGGTCTACACCACTAGACACACAGGACTCATACCGTCTGCTGGGCAGGTCTACACCATTAGACACACAGGACTCATACCATCTCCTGGGCAGGTCTACACCGCTAGACACACAGGACTCATACCGTCTCCTGGGCAGGTCTACACCACTAGACACACAGGACTCATACCGTCTCCAGGGCAGGTTTACACCTCTAGACACACAGGACTCATACCGTCTCCTGGGCAGGTCTACACCGCTAGACACACAGGACTCATACCGTCTCCTGGGCAGGTCTACACCACTAGACACACAGGACTCATACCGTCTCCTGGGCAGGTCTACACCGCTAGACACACAGGACTCATACCGTCTCCTGGGCAGGTCTACACCACTAGACACACAGGACTCATACCGTCTCCTGGGCAGGTCTACACCGCTAGACACACGGGACTCATACCGTCTCCTGGGCAGGTCTACACCACTAGACACACAGGACTCATACCGTCTCCTGGGCAGGTCTACACCACTAGACACACAGGACTCATACCGTCTCCTGGGCAGGTCTACACCACTAGACACACAAGACTCATACCGTCTCCTGGGCAGGTCTACACCGCTAGACACACGGGACTCATACCGTCTCCTGGGCAGGTCTACACCACTAGACACACAAGACTCATACCGTCTCCTGGGCAGGTCTGCACCGGTAGACACACAGGACTCAGACCATCTCCTGGGCAGGTCTACACCGCTAGACACACAGGACTCATACCGTCTCCTGGGCAGGTCTACACCGCTAGACACACAAGACTCATACCGTCTCCTGGGCAGGTCTACACCTCTAGACACACAGGACTCATACCGTCTCCTGGGCAGGTCTACACTGCTAGACACACGGGACTCATACCGTCTCCTGGGCAGGTCTATAGACACACGGGACTCATACCATCTCCTGGGCAGGTCTACACCTCTAGACACACAGGACTCATACCGTCTCCTGGGCAGGTCTACACCGCTAGACACACAGGACTCATACCGTCTCCTGGGCAGGTCTACACTGCTAGACACACGGGACTCATACCGTCTCCTGGGCAGGTCTACACCACTAGACACACAGGACTCATACCATCTCCTGGGCAGGTATACAACGCTAGACACACAGGACTCATACCGTCTCCTGGGCAGGTCTACACCGCTAGACACACGGGACTCATACCGTCTCCTGGGCAGGTCTATAGACACACGGGACTCATACCGTCTCCTGGGCAGGTCTACACCACTAGACACACAGGACTCATACCGTCTCCTGGGCAGATCTACACCACTAGACACAATGGACTCATACCGTCTCCTGGGCAGATCTACACCACTAGACACAATGGACTCATACCGTCTCCTGGGCAGGTCACTTAAAGACCAAATTCATTCTCCTGTCCTTCTGGATGAATTGTTCGACCACCCGGTCATAAAGCTGATCGCTTTTCAGATCCACAATAAGTTGCCTTTCCAATTCCCTGCCCTCTGGTCGGTCCCAAATAGCAAGCAGCAGTAGAGCCTCTTGTGGCCAGTAGAGCCCGTTAGCCACGGGTATCTTTCCCAGTTGCTAGCCTGAAAATGGCGAACATAGCCTGCTTTAACAACTTGATTCAGCTCAAGATTGTCAGGCGTTGGACGGCCTTTTTTAATAATGTCCATCTTTACCTTTATCTTTAATGGTCGTCTTGAAAATGGTAAATCCGCAACGACATCATCTTCGCCTGTTGCCATTTTGACGTAAAAAACATATGTAGAAAAAACGTAGCACTACGCTAGATTCACTCTCGCTCCAGCAAGTATACCTTCTAGCTCCCTATTGAGCTGCGGGGAAATCTGAAAGAATACGCCCATTGGCTACAAATCACTATATGATTGGTTGATCAAATTGTCAATCCAAACGTACGCTCTCATTCAGTTTAAGGGCCAAAGCAATCGGGAATTCTTTGGTTGAAGGATATTCTTCCCAGCAACCCCAGAAAAATATCTGATTGGTTGCATTGTTTTTCCAACACAAAACCACTCAAATGCGTAGTGCTTAGACCGAGAAAGACAAACAAATCAACGTAACACTGTAATATAACAGATAACAACACAGATACGATCCTCATTTATTCAAATTGTATTACATTGTATTACATTTTATTAATACAATTCATTCGATTCTCTTTGTTTCATCTGAGAGTTCCAGGGTCTTCTCTGAATACCTTGAAGGCCCTGACGCTTCACCACTGGTGTCTAGTGGTGTAGACCTGCCCAGGAGACGGTATGAGTCCTGTGTGTCTAGTGGTGTAGACCTGCCCAGGAGACGGTATGAGTCCTGTGTGTCTAGTGGTGTAGACCTGCCCAGGAGACGGTATGAGTCCTGTGTGTCTAGAGGTGTAGACCTGCCCAGGAGACGGTATGAGTCCCGTGTGTCTAGCGGTGTAGACCTGCCCAGGAGATGGTATGAGTCCTGTGTGTCTAGTGGTGTAGACCTGCCCAGGAGATGGTATGAGTCCTGTGTGTCTAGTGGTGTAGACCTGCCCAGGAGACGGTATGAGTCCTGTGTATCTAGTGGTGTAGACCTGCCCAGGAGACGGTATGAGTCCTGTGTGTCTAGTGGTGTAGACCTGCCCAGGAGACGGTATGAGTCCCGTGTGTCTAGAGGTGTAGACCTGCCCAGGAGACGGTATGAGTCCTGTGTGTCTAGCGGTGTAGACCTGCCCAGGAGACAGTATGAGTCCTGTGTGTCTAGTGGTGTAGACCTGCCCAGGAGACGGTATGAGTCCTGTGTATCTAGTGGTGTAGACCTGCCCAGGAGACGGTATGAGTCCTGTGTGTCTAGTGGTGTAGACCTGCCCAGGAGACGGTATGAGTCCCGTGTGTCTAGAGGTGTAGACCTGCCCAGGAGACGGTATGAGTCCATCTAGTCTAGTGTTTTTTTATTTGCACTTAAATTATTAAGAAAATATACTGAACATGATGAGTAGACAGCATCGGATCTCCTCCTTACGAATGGGCAGTGCGTCCTTCCCTGCATTTGTGATGAAAAAGGATACACACAAATAGGTTGACATTCACAAATATATTCCCATTGGAAAAAGCCAAGTTGACCTTCAAATATACGAGTTGTAAATTGGAGGCACAGATACAGATTTACGAATACAAATCAGCTGCATTTATTTTCGCATTGTGTTTTACGAGTTACATAGCTTAACATGTGTTGGTGAATACTATTAAGACACTTTTAATCTCATACAAATATGCCAGTAAGATGCATACATTAAAATGTGTTTTTCCAGCCACTGCACCCAATCAAGGCTCTTCATTAATTCCTCTCATTCACCCCATTACACATTCTGTTGCACCTTGTCCAGTCATGGCTGAGGCCAGGAGGTCAGCTGCTGATCAGTGACTACTGCTGTGGGGAGAAGCCCTGGACTCCATCCTTCCAGGACTACGTCCAACAGAGAGGCTACGTCCTCTACACACCCCAGCAGTACGGCAAGGTACACCCACCTGGATGTATAGGTGTCCATTATTTGATTGGCCCCAGGGGGAAATTGTTCCTGATACATTTGCTATGCTCAAAATAATCGAAAAAAGATTACATAAATAAAAGAGAAAAATATAAAATGTTAAAAATATTAAATACGAAAGGTATGGCAATACAAAGAAAAGTTCATATGTTAAAAATATAAATATGTAAATATATCAAATGAGTATAAAAGAATGCAATGCATACAGTAAGTGTTCCATATGTTTTCAAGTTAGATCTCTATTGTTCACTGTGTGTCCAACCTTCCTCCGTAGTTCATTGAAGAGGCTGGTTTCTGCAGCGTGCGGGCAGAGGACAGGACTGCCCAGTTCACCCAGGTGATCCAGACAGAGCTGGAGAGAGCAGAGGCCTTCAAAGGAGAGTTCATTAAGGTACGCCACCAGAGGGAGACAGTGGGCCAAACATACATCATTCGTTATTCCTTATCATTCGCACACATTCACACACACACACACACACACACACACACAAATCAGGTAGTTATAACTGAATGCCGCATGGATGGATGGATGGTGGATGGATGGATGGTGGATGGATGGTGGATGGATGGATGATTCAATGTCATATACTTTGCTGTCAAATGTGGAGTCTTGGTCATGCTGCAGTTGAAATACATCAGTGATCAAGGATCAATAGATGGATTGATGGTGGATGGATGCTGGATGGATGGTGGATGGATGGATGAAGCATTAAGCAGTCCTCTCATAGCCAAGTGTCCTCCCTCCTGCAGGAGTTCTCAGAGGAGGACTACCTTGCGATAGTCAACGGCTGGAGTGACAAACTGCAGCGCTGCAGTGCAGGAGACCAGCGATGGGGGCTCTTCTACGCAACCAAAGACTGAGTCTGAGACAGGAGGAGGAGAGGAAGGAAGTCAACAGAAGATGAGACAAAATACCCTTTGTCTTGAGTGACGTGCCTTGACCCATGTGGGATCAGTTAAACAACATTCCTGTTATAGGGATCTTCAGGTCCACAGGTGACTCTGACTGCGTTGTCCTGGTGCTTGAATTCAAAGGTAACAAGGGTTAGGGTTAGGGTTAGGGTTAGGGGTAGGGTTAGGGTTAGGGTTAGGGTTAGGGTTAGGGTTAGGGTTAGGGGTAGCACATCATGTTTCTCTTTTTTTCTTGTCTGACATTCACTCAATTGGAGCGAATTATTGTTGGAATAAACTATTTGAAATCTAAACATGACTTGTGTATGTATTGGGCTCAAACCAGGTAATCGTTTGGTTCATATGGTTTGAAGGTTATATTCCCAACAGCAGGTGTTGCATAACGAACCTGGACTTCACACCCAGTCTATGGTTCCTCCATCTGTGTTCCGTTGACATCATATTTTGTCAATGTGTGCTGTAAATTTCAACAGCACAATACATGGCAATGATTACATTATCTTTTTCCATACTCTTTATCTATCATCAGAATATATATGTACAACTATGTGTACTTCTCAATATGTATGTTGTTTCTTATACAGTATGTATATGGAGGGGAGACACATGCATTACAATTTAGTATACATTTAATATATACTTTATTATGCTTTACATGTTTATCTTGATTTAGCCAGGCTTATGAGGGGAGCTTCTGTTAAAGATCAACTAGAATCACAAGCATCAAGCTCATTTTGTATATTCAGTATGAGACTTGGTCTCTAAATACTGTCTGTCGCTCGTGTGTCCATTACATACCTTCACATATTCAGCCCCTTGTCTTCTTCCTAAATGAACCTTCTCCATGTGGAATTTATTACTATATTTTATACTATGTTATTATTATTAGTAGTAGTAGTTGTTATAGTAGTAGTATTAGTAGAAGTAGAAGTAGTATTAGTAGAAGTATTATTGTCAGTATAATATATTGTCAGTATTTAAATAATAACTATACAATATACCAAATCTATTTGGCACAATTATACTTTATTAGGAAGGTATATTTTACATACATGTGTGTAAATATGCAGTTTACATTGCCAGTCATAGTTTTACCTGTTATTGTTATTTTGAACAGTGAATGAAAATGTTAACGTTTGAAACCTAAACCCTTTCTAAACCTAGACCTCCGTTGTCCGGGGAACGCCTGCAGTACTTAGTACCGACCGCAAGGGGAAAGGACATCTCACTTTAAACTTGCTTTCGCTTTCATTTTTCATCTTTGGGCGTACATTTCAGCTTGATAATATA
>CM051001.1:3378195-3388195 GCA_027704905.1 Muraenolepis orangiensis | reverse complement strand
ATGGCTAAAACTCCTTCATAGTCTACCCTTAGCACCTATTTAACGAGGTGCTAACTAACTAACGACCTAAAACTGTCAAACTCAAAATAGAAAATATGGAGATCACTAGGCACCGAGATTCTAACCCTCTTTTTTCATCGAACCGCCGTGAGCCACCTACAGGCCGCTAAGTGAACTGCACGTTAGTCAAGGCTTATCGCATTATAAGATATGATGTATAAAAAGGATGCAATGTGAAATGTGTGACGTTTCTTTCTCATTGTGTTGGGAACACTTCAGCAAGCTCCAATCTGACTACTTCCGTGGCCCCACCCAGCGGCTGGGTTTCGAGTATAAGAAGGCCGTGTTCGTAGAATACACAGACGCGTCGTTCACCCAGAAGAAGGACGCTACACAGACACTGCTGGGTCCCCTTCTGAAGGGAGAGGTCAACGACCAGGTTAATGTAAGAAGTAATCCCTATTCTATACACAAGTGAAATAGACACGACAAGTCTAAACTCCACAATTTTTTTGCCAAGAATTTCAGAGAAAAAGGAAATTCAAATTACTATTTTATGTACTTTTGCGGGATTCTTTCCAGATCATCTTCAAGAACCTGGCGAGTCGGCCTTTCAATATCTACCCAACTGGTCTGATCAACGTTCAGCCACTGAGCAGATCTCAGAACAGTAATCCCATCTTCATACACACATCTATGATTCAAACCGCCTGTGCAAAATAGTGGTGTAATACAGGAAAAGGTCTGAAGAAGTGCTCCTACAAAATGGTCCTTTCATTTGAATCACTATATCCTGCTGAGGAGATGGGCAAATGGGCTTATGTCTAATGCAAAAAATATAGATTTATTCTATTCAAGTCATCAATCTCACACTTAAAGTCTCAAAGGGCTTCACAGGCCCCATTCTGTGTCACCCCCCTTAGGAGTGCAAATGGTGCCATAATGAATGAACAAGCTAAACAGCTGAGGTGAAGTTGACTCCATCTATCTATGAATGTCTGTGGTCATATAGAGGCGGAGAAGGACCTGCGCTCCATGGGGGTCCCGCCCAACAGCAGCTTCGGCTACGTGTGGAGACTGAGCCCCGACAGCGGGCCCCTGGAGGGGGACCCCCAGTGTCTCACCCAGCTGTACCAGAGCACCGTGCACCCCGAGAGGGACCTGGCCTCTGGTCTAGTGGGCACCCTGCTCATCTGCAAGTACCAGGCCATGGACACCCTGGGGCGCCTGGTGAGAACCACAGAGAGCCTCCAGGGCAGATTAGGAGTCGTCGTAGTGAGTCACACCGCTATAAATGGCTCTGTTTTAGAGATCAACTGTCATACAGGCAGCTGTGCTGAGGGGTGCTTATGTGTCATGCTCAGCACTTTTCATTTCTGAGCATCCTGAGGTCAAATTTGTCATTTTATAGTGCCGTACAATATTAGTCATGTGTGAGTAGGGCTGTACCCGACTCACAATTTTCCAAGTCGGTTCCGTTTTGACAGTTCAAACAATTATTCGATGATTCAGGGCAACAAAAACAATAGCGAGACATGCTTCCAGTTTGACACACCGTGACGGAAGCCGGGTTACAGAAGCAGGTTGAAGAGACAGGTGTAATAAATCCACAGGCTTAATCCAACAATAACATTAGACGAGAACCCATTCAAATAATGGAATATTCACAAAATAAAGTAACCTAAAGCTGGACACACTCCAAGTGTAATAATTATTTACTTTTGCCCATAATTTATATTCCTGTATCTGAAGCCTGTACCATATTGCGGTTGTTTGACAGTTGGCTCGAGCTCTCTGAACGAGTATTTGAATAGTCGACTTGAATAGTCGAGGTACAGCCCTATCTATGAGTCATGCAAGCTCTATTTACAAACTACTACAAACACAATTTCTGTGTTACTCACAGTTCGAATGTAAACTCACTGAGCAATATGTGGACTTTCTTGTACGTGTTTTTCAACTGTGACCGACTCTATGAGCCCAGGTGGGTCCGGATAAAGAGATGAGGCTGATGTTCGCCGTGTTCGATGAGAACAGAAGCTGGTACATCGACCAGAACATTCACCAGTATAGCCCGGACCCTTCCAGAGTCGATCGCGCCAATCCGGATTTTTACAGTTCCAACGTTGTTTACAGTAAGTCAATCACAAATTCCCATTTTGTTGCTGTTATATTTTGTATGGTTTTCTCTCACTAACCATGTATAAGGCCAAGGTATATTGGCCTTCATCACAGAGGTGTAAAGGTAGGGCTGAAAGCAGCTGTGTGAAAACAGCCAGTGCCCATAATTAACGTCCTAAAATGCACCTGAGTTCAGCCCTATTTACACCTCTGTGATACAGGCCTGTATAAAAGGCACATTTTACATCATATATATCCCAAGAAGATCCGTTCCTCCTTCTTTCAGTTGGTTGACTAGTGATGACCTTCAATTAGATTGTAAGACTCTCTGGTGCCAGTCTTTAGAAGACACAGTGAAGCATGTCTAATATGACCCATCACTAGACACTAGACCCATCACATTCACCAATGCAGAATGAAACCTTCCACCAATGAGCTGTGTGTGTGTGTGTGTGTGTGTGTGTGTGTGTGTGTGTGTGTGTGTGTGTGTGTGTGTGTGGTGTGTGTGTGTGGTGTGTGTGTGTGTGTGTGTGTGTGTGTGTGTGTGTGTGTGTGTGTAGTAGTAGTAGTAGTAGTAGAACGCCTGAAACTACTCTACTACTACTACTTAAGTAACTCAAACTCACAAAAAAAGGAATTGGAGAAAACATATGGATTCGATTTTGATTTTGATTTTGGCACAGATCCAGATCTAAATCCTTTTTTCAGGGGACTTTTTGGTGTAGTTGAGGTGTGCCCTATACCGAGGGCCTCTAGTTAGTGTGTGTGTGTGTTCATGTGTGTTTGTATGTGTGCTCACACATGTTCCTCTTTCAGGCGTGAACGGGGTCATTTTCCGGGGCCGGGAGTTTGCCACCTGCCAAAGTGATGTCACCTTCTGGCACGTAGTCAACGTGGGCACTCAGAGTGACTTCCTGTCTGTGTACTTCACGGGGAACCCCATCAAGCACCTGGACGCCTACCGCACCGTCCTCACTCTGTTCCCCATGACCGGCGAGATGCTTCCCATGGAGGCAGAGCTGATAGGTAATGGTGATGCTGCCATGGTAACACTTCCAAACGTAGGGACAATTATCTTCAAAACATGCTTTTGATTTATCTTCTCACTCAATTCCAAGCCTCTCCCTTTAGATCCTTTTTTTCATTTTGTTTATCATATAGCAGTTTGAAAAAAAAAAGTATGTACTTAAAAAAAGAACAATTCCCAACCTTTCCATTGGCTGTTATCTTGTACCCATCAGGGGAGTGGGAGATCAGCGCTTTCGACGGTAACCTCAAGAGCCGCGGCATGAGTGTCCGCTACACGGTGAAGCCCTGTGACAACAACCCGCTAGCCGAGAGCGAGGACGACCTGCTGACCGACTACATCGACAACCTGTCCGTGGGGCCCCGGGCCCTGCGGCCACGCAATCCCCCGGCGACCGAGGGCCCCTCGACCCCTGACCCCAACGCCACACGGCCCACGGACCTCGCGGACCACCACACCACCAATGAGATCACGCCGGGCGAGAACACCACCGGCACGTCGGCCGAGGGAGACAACCTGGCGGATGCCGGCATTCCGAGGGAGGTACTGGAGGAGCTGGAGAGGGACGAGGAGAAGTGGGCCTCCGGCGCTGTCCTCACGGGACAGGGGAGAGGGAGGAAGAGGAGGCTAGCGGCGGACGGCGAAGAAGAAGTCTTCTTCTTGAGGGACGAGAGAGATGGGGGTTCTGCAGAAGGAGAGGGGAGGGGAGTCACGAGACAGACAAGAGACATGGGGGGGAGGAACGGGTCCGATGTGGCTGAGGCTGGTGGGGGGAAAGCGGAGGAAAGAGGCGAAGCGACGGGGGGGGACAACGAGACCAACCACATCATGGAGGAGCACAGTCTACTCACCAGGATGAAGACCTCAGCCGCGGCGCTGGACGTGGCAAGGCCACCGCAGCTAGACCTAGCGGAGCTGAACCAGGTCGAACCCCAGCCTGGTGGGGCGGTGGATTCAGGGGAGCTGAAGGGCCCCAACAACACGGATCACAACGCCACAGGGCTCGCCCTCGCTCTGGAGTACGAAGACTACAACTCAGAGGTACGCGTCTGCATGCATTTGTTTGTCTGCATTCATTCGAACACAACATCCTATAATGACGATGGATGTTGGGTATTACTTTTATCATAGGAGAATGACACCTTCAGTGCATACGGCATGATGGACTACGTAGACCCACGCTCCAGCCCGGGAGACAGCAAGTACCGCAACTATTACATCGCTGCAGAGGAGGTGACCTGGGACTACGGCATCAGAAAACCTCACCAGCTCATCAAACCCAGGTAGGCGGAGCCTATCCCTTATCCACCCTCACACAGCCACACACACACACACACACGCTGTAAAACACTATGTCAATTAGATGATTCATTATTATTAATGTCAGTATTATATTATTGTTCTTATACAATGAATCTACAATGGATCATTCTTTAGCATACATTTTGCTGTCATTTTCTGTACATTTGTTTGATATTCAGATTCAAATTTTACATTCGGAAAGCCAGATATAGTATTTGTCTAAAGCAGTTTGTATAACAACCTCCACAACCTACAAGCAGCATCATCATTGTGTGTATTGAAACTTTGATATTGTGTGTAATTGTAACTGTACTGCCGACCCTGGTCTCCCTCAGAGAGATGCGTCGAGGAATGCGTAAGTTCCTTCCTGAGTACAAGAAGGTGGTGTTTCGGGCGTACAGGGACCAGGGGTTCTTAGAGCCGGTGACCCGGGGAGAACTCCAGGAACATCTGGGGATCATGGGACCTTTCATTAGAGCCGAGGTCAACGACCTCCTCACTGTGAGTGGTGGTCGCTTATCCAGAGAGAGCACAAGTCCTGTGTGGATAGTGGGTTCTGTGTGCTTACTGGGGACTGACAGTGGTGGGTGGGACGGACACAAAACAAGAGTTTCTGTTTACATTTTTTCGTAACGATTCAGTTCTTTCTACCGTAATCTGGAGTCAGAAATGCTGTGATTAGTTAGCGAGTAGATAATAGTACAGAATACTAAATCAGTACAGCCTGTTTAGATTAGTGTACTGAATATAACTGTTTTAAACTAAACCATGTTAAGAGCTACTTGTCTCAAATAATGACTCATTATATCATAATTTGAAGAGATGCTTCGGCAAGTGACAAGTTATAAGTGTTTTTAGGCAAGGGTTAAGGATATCGCTTACAAAATATGAGAACAGAACTGCTTTCTGTGTTGGAACAATTAATGTGTTTATCGTACGGAAAGATTGGCATTAGATTTAATGAAGTTGAAATAATTGAAACTTCCTTTTGTTTGGTTCCAGGTGACGTTTAAGAACAAGGCCTCCAGGCCCTACTCCTTCCACCTCCAGGGAGTATATGACCGCAGCCAGGGGGACGGCATGGTCCAGACCCAGACCTCCTCCAGCCCTCCTGGGGTTCCGGGAGAGGCGGTTCCCCCTGGAGAATCCCGTGTTTACAACTGGAGAATTACCAAGAAACAAGGACCAACCAACACAGAGTTTGCCTGCAAGGCGGGAGCCTACTACTCCACCGTGAACAAGGTGTGTGTCTCTTCACCAGAGTGTATGACACAGAAACCGGTAGGTCAGCAGTGGGAGTATGTTGCCACGCTGATGCTTGAGGGGTTGCTGGCTTCAGCCCGTCGAGTGCCCAGGTGTCCTTAAGCAAGACTAACTCTTTACATCTCTATAATAAGAGATGAGAGATAATCTGAAATAGTGGTGCTATTGGTGCTGCACAAACACAATCCATTTTAGGTTACACACTTCTGTGATATGCAGATTACACTATGTTATAGCTGACACTATGTTATAGCTGACACCATGTTATTCATAACACTATGTTATAGCTGATACTATGTTATAGCTGACACTATGTTATAGCTGACACTATGTTATAGCTGACACCATGTTATAGCTGACACCATGTTATTCATAACACTATGTTATAGCTGACACTATGTTATAGCTGACACTATGTTATTCATGACACTATGTTATTCATGACACTATATTATAGCTGACACTATGTTATATCTCTGTGGTTTCAGGAGAAGGACCTCCACTCTGGCCTTATCGGCCCTCTGATCATCTGCAAGCCCCAGACCCTGGATTCTCGCCTCCATCTGCAAGCCGGCATCCAGGAGTACGCTCTGCTCTTTCACAGCTTTGATGAGACCAAGAGCTGGTACATGGAAGAGAACCTTCAGCGCCATTGTTCCCCGCCCTGCCAGGCCGTCCCAGAAGACCCCTGGTTTCAGATCAGCAACAAGTTTGCAGGTAGAAGCAGTGAGAACATTATACAACAGTGATGGCACTGTAGGGGCCGTGGTTTTCGTAGGACTAAAATGATCAAATGCCGAATTATGAGAAGCTATCGATTTGTTTCCATTTGTCATTTTATTTCCTACAACATGGCCATACTCAAAATATAGTGACATTGACATATATACCTGTTTATTGTAAATGTATTGATTGATTGATTGATTGAGTGATTGATTGGTTGCGGGGCTAGGTAAAACCAGGTAGCCCAATATGAGTGTCAGACTCAAAGGTTGTCTTATCTCGCCAATGTCTTAAGTATGCTTAATATGCAGCCCAATATAAATCAAACTATAATGTCAGAAATAATAATAATAGTAATAAACAGCAATGCTATTGTTTGAACCGACGTAACCCTGACCTCATGGCGCAGCCATCAACGGGTACGTGGCAGAGAGCCTCCCCGGCCTGATGGCCGCCCAGCACCAGCAGGTCCGCTGGCACCTGCTGAACGTGGGCGGCGACGAGGAGTACCACGCCGTCCACTTCCACGGCCTGCCATTCAACGTTCACACAGAGAAGGACCACCGCATGGGCGTGTTCAACCTCTACCCCGGTGGGCACTCACAACTCACCACCCCTGAAAACATGCTTTACTCCCCACAACCAAAACTAAATCCTAAGTTCCACCCTCCTCATTTACTCTCATCGGTCTACGTTCCACCCCAACCCCCCCCAGGTGTGTTTGGCACAGTGGAGATGCACCCCGCCACAGTGGGGACCTGGTTGGTGGAGTGCACAGTGGGGGACTACCAGCTGGCCGGCATGAGGGCTAAGATGCTCGTCTACAACCCACGTGAGTTCACCCCCTTATGCTGCAGAAGAACTCCAGACGATCCCGAGTGAGAAGGAAATGACTTGGGGGTTTATTCACCGAGCCACATATCACACAATATAAACACCATATCAATATACAACACACAAACCGCAGGGAGTGGCAACCAAAATGGCAATTTCCTATATGATATTGGCAGCTTATTAAAGACATTAGGTGTGTATTTCACCGCAGGGAGAGAGGAGCCGAGAAATCCTCAGAGAGAGACTCTGAATCACTGTCTACATGTCTTACATGACCTCTGTGCTGCAGCATTCTTTGAAAAAGAAAAATCATGGGGTTCATGACATCATCGTCAGAAATCATCCGACTTTCAAAAGTACTTCATATATGTGAGCTCTGATTTAGAGTCATCCATCCTCTCGCTCTCTCAATCCCTACAAGATAAGAACCACAAAGTTAGCTGTCAGGCCACATGTTGGGACCCGTCCCGTTTGAGCTGGTGTTTGACAGGAACGTCCATGACTTACAGGATGTGTGCTGCCTCTGGGGATGAAGTCGGGAAGAATCGAAGATTTCCAGATGACTGATTCAGATCACAGGGGTAAGAACTACAACCAGGCCACCACGGCATCATGGCTGGTTTAGCCGATGTGTCAGTGTTTATAAACGCAACAAAAACTAATGTGAGTGTGTGTGTGTGTGTGTGTGTGTGTGTGTGTGTGTGTAGGTGATTGGGAGCCCAGGCTGGCGAGGCTGGACTTGACAGGTTCCACCAATGCTTGGATGGGCAAAAACAAAGACTCGTGGTTACAGGTAAGGAGGTGTGTGTGTGTGTGTGTGTGTGTGTGTGTGTGTGTGTGTGTGTGTGTGTGTTTGTATGTTGTGTGTAAAACAAACAGCAAAGATAAAACTTTCATTCACGTTCCCCGGCCGTATTATGATGTAGGTGGATGTGGGACGTCCCATGCTGGTGCACGGCGTCCAGACGCAGGGGGCCCGGGCCGGGCTGAGAGACCACTTGATCAGCCACTACAGCCTCTCCTACAGCCTGGATGAGCTTACCTGGAACACCTACAGGGGGAACCACACCCGGCAGATATACGTACGTAGCACCCTCCAGTCCTAGGAGAGTTCACCTCACTCGTCAACACCGATCGTTGTGGTACACTGACGGACAGATGATCAATGTGAGGTCAGAGGTCAGGGCTTCTGACCTTATTTTATGCTTACGACTTCAGATCTTTAAAGGGAACATGGACAGCTCCAGTGTGAAGGACCACCGCCTCTCCCCACCCATAGTGGCGCGCTACGTCAGGATCCAGCCCATCGCGGTGGTGAGGCACCCGGCGCTGCGTCTGGAGCTTCTCGGCTGTGACCTCAACAGTGAGTGGCTGCAGCCGTGGGTTGGTAGCATCGTGGCTAGCGTAGCAGCGGGTTGGTAGCATCGTGGCTAGCGTAGCAGCGGGTTGGTAGCATAATGGCTAGCGTAGCAGTGGGTTGGTAGCATCGTGGCTAGCTTAGCAGCGTGTTGGTAGCATCGTGGCTAGCGTAGCAGCGGGTTGGTAGCATCATGGCTAGCGTAGCAGCGGGTTTGTAGCATCGTGGCTATGTAGCAGCGGGTTGACATCATCGTGGCTAACGTAGCCACAGGTTGGTGGCATCATGGCTAGCATAGCAGTGGGTTGGTAGCATCAGGGCTAGCGTAGAAGCAGGTTGGTAGCATCATGGCTAGCGTAGCTGCGGGATCACTGTGTGTCAGGGGCGTGCCGTAGCATGGATAGAGCACGAGGCTCAAGGAAGGTTTTAATGCGTGCAAACAAATGGAAACAAAAAGGTGTGTGTGTGCCTGTGTGGTGTGTGTGTGTGTGTGTGTGTGGTGTGTGTGTGTGTGTGTGTGTGTGTGTGTGTGTGTGTGTGTGTGTGTGCGTGTGTGCGTGCTCCCAGGTTGCTCAATGCCTCTAGGACTGGAGCGCCGGTTGATTCCAGACAGCAGCTTCAGCTCCTCCTCTTTCCGGTCGTCATGGATACAAGCCTGGAGCCCCTACCTGGCCCGTCTGCACCAGGAAGGCAGAGTCAACGCATGGCGACCAATGGTGAAAACACACACACACACACACACACACACACACACACACACACACACACACAGGACTCCTCCTGTACCCCACCATGACTTGTTGAGGCCACGATCCTCAGTGGCTCTGCTTCTCTCCCCTGAGCGCATAGGCTGCACTTTTTATTGGTATGATTAACATGATTCAAGTGGAAAAATAGGGTATATCAAACCGACTCTTACCCCCAGCCCACCCCCCCCCCCCCTCCTCCCCCATCCTCACTCCTCACCCCCTCTCTCCCTTTCCATGGTCCCTCTCCCCCTTGTTTCCTCTCCTGGTTCCCCCTCATGCCGATTAGCTTTTCCACACCCTGCGTTCTCACCCTGCGTTATGAACTTGTGTTTCTCTGCTTCCTCCCAAACTTGTTAATCACTAAACACACTTGAAAAACACTTTCTCACTCTTTCCTAAAACCTTTCCTCATCGGTGACTCTTGGTAGCGCTCACCCTTAGCTCCCGCTTCCACAATGTCCTTTAGTGGTTAAGAGAGAAAAGTCTGTTGAGTCAAAACATCAAATGTGAGTCAACATCGAATGACTTTCACTGATTAAGCTGTGGTTAAACTTGGACTACAATGTTCCAGGGAGACTACTATCAGACTATTACTGGAAACATTTATCAATGACTGTGGACCGT
>CM051001.1:3373195-3375695 GCA_027704905.1 Muraenolepis orangiensis | reverse complement strand
CGCCTGAGGCCCCCCGGGGACCCCTGGATGAGATGTCTCTGAAGGGGCTCTCTAACCTCCGGAACTTCTGTCTAGCGCCAACTCACACAACTCCAGAACTAGCACTTATATTTTCCTGTGTAAATTATATAACTTTATTTCGCTTACTTTTTTATTTAACTTTTCTTTTCTACATGTATTTATAACCTGTATGTTATATATTTGCTAAGACACAAGGAATGTATTTATGTATTTAGCGCGAGCTAGGTTAAGCTAAAAGTGTTGCCCTACTGAATGGCGGCGGAACATGCTCACACACCTGCAGCTCGGTGAATGTAATCACGTGTTAAAGTACCGTAGTTTAATAATGTGTGGATAATAAATCCTCTTTGGTTGTTTGTATGTCGTTTGAATAAAAGTTAATATAAAGAGATAAGATTTCTGGTTCATTAAGTGTGTGTTCTACAATACATGGGACACACACACAGGAGCGGCAGTAGCTCAGTCTGTTGGTAGATTGGCTTGGTAACCGGAGGGTCAGGCACGGAGTGAGAACTGGTACTTGGAATAAGGTGCCAGTTCTCCTCCTGGTCACTGCCCAGGTGCCCTAAAGCAAGGCACCAGACCCCTCCACTGCTCCTCATACTAGGATGGGTTCAATGAGAGGAACTCATCTCACTGGGTCACATGTATGTGACCAATGAAGAGGATTCTATCATACAGATTTAGATTTAGATGAGACACACGAAGACATAGATAGGGGTTAAGATATAGGGGTTAAGTGAACATTAAAGGTTGTTTGTTCATATACATAACACATATAGGAGCTTTTTGAGCTAATGAATTGATCTAAGTGCTTGTGTGCTAGGTCCCAGCTCACCGCTAAAACACCACCGATATCACCGCTAAAACACCACCGATATCACCGCTAAAACACCACTGATATCACCGCTAAAACACCACTGATATCCCCCTGGCTGTGTGTTCACTTGGAGATGTTCCACAGCCTTGTTGCGGTCTGGAGGATACATTACTTTCCACCATGTTTCCCAAACTGTTATTCTGCCTTATCTACCTCTGCCAGGCCTTGCGTACGAACAGCTTAGCATGGACTCAGACGTTGTTCTGTTCCACTGTTCAACTGTGCAGCCGCCAGAGGAAATAGTTTCATAGAGAGTTCACATAACACAATGGATTGACTGGCCAGGAAATGGCAAGATCAACCAGGTATGTGGTTGTGTGTGTGTGTGTGTGTGTGTGTGTGTGTGTGTGTGTGTGTGTGTGTGTGTGTGTGTGTGTGTGTGTGTGTGTGTGTGTGTGTGTGTGTGTGTCTGTCTGTCTCTGAGATTTAAACCATGAGCTCTGAGTTTCACAGGGCTATCTGTCTTGTTGTGCCGCAGTGAGGCTACATGTACTCACCTTTATCAGTGGTTATCAGCAGAGGAAGTGTCCAGCCAGGGAGGGTTTGTGTTTGGCTTGGACCGACACGAGTGATACACACACACACACACACACACACACACACACACACACACACTGGACAGAACGAACACTGCAACAGCAACAACGCCAAAATATGGACGCCTGACACACTTTAAACCCCCTCAAAACCAAAACATATTGTCCGTCCCTTTCACGATTTAGGGGGTTGTGCTAGATGAGAACAAGCAATGTACATTGGGCATTTAATTTGCCATTTTCTACTTTCATTGTTTAAACTGGTAATGAATGTTGGGTTCATTTGGCCGGAGTAGCATCCAACAGTGGGTCAAGTTGAAAGCACTTAGTACATACTCGTCATTATAGTTATGTTATAACATTGCAGGTTTAGTCGTGTACAGCTATCCGGACACATTGATAGTAAAAAATGAAATAAACAAAGAACAAACAAAACAATATTTAGTATTTCTAAACCTACAAAGTCAAGTGTATTTCTTTGAGCAAACAATAAATATAATAGAATTTAGGTATAAGATGATGATGAAAGTCCAAAAATACAGCATGAACTTTATAGAGTTCGGACAAAGAGTCCTTGCGCACTGCCGAGGTGCCCTTGGGCAGGGCACCAGACCCCTACACTGCTCCCCTGGATATACAATAGCTGCCCACCTAATACTAGGATGGGTTAAATGCAGAGAAACACATTTCACTGTGTGTGTACATGGGACCAAGAAAGAGGATTCAATCCTCCATGACACCAAACCATTCAAGAAACATACATGGCATACCACTGAGGACCACTTGATGTAGACATACATGGCCCATGTCTCCATCAAGTGTTACTTCCTGTATTCCTACATGTTGTGTTTCTAAACATGGGTCATTTGGTCAAAGCAAGTTAGTATAATGCCAATGTTGCACAGAAGTGTCTGCCTACTGGCCTCCGTATCCTCCTGGTGGACAGATAGACCAGAGGCAGTAGTAGGCTACTGATGACGTGGTGGAAAATAAAACAAAGTGACCCATTGGAAGTAGAGGAACACCTTGTTCCTCAGTGTTACCAAATGAGATACAGCCTAGT